>NMUG010000523.1:0-21757 GCA_002855965.1 Monotropa hypopitys | reverse complement strand
GTACACAATTTGTGTGAGCACACGAATTGTGTACAGATCTTTTTCCTTTTATATTGTGAGTACCTTTTTTAACATGAGATACACATTGGTTAAAGTTCTGGGGTCCAACTTTCTTGTTATATTTTTTCAATATGAGCAAATCCATCTCTCCCCTATGCCAGATCTAGCCTTTTCATTAGGTCGCTGTAGTTGGTTGTGTCATTCAAGTCCCATTTCCAGCAAGATTACAACCACTATTCCATAGTGTACAGGGGCAGGGTGCGCTACCTATGGACCGTTGAAGTAAACCCGGATTTGCCTCCCTCACGTGCTTAGGGTGCGAGCAGTGAGGGGGCCCACCGCTTGGGGGGTCCAAGCATTTTTTTTTACAACCACTATTCCATAAGCCATTGCGAACATTTCCCCCTTGGGTCATCATAGATAGATAGAGAGAGAGAGGCGGTGAACACACCTGAGGAAAAAATTCAAATGTTAAGGGCAATTTAGTAATTTTAATCATGTAATTTATTAGGAGTATGACATTTATTAGTGGATTGTATTTAAAGAATTGGGCAAAAAATATTATTGGGTTGTGGGTTGTACTTAGCAACACATATTTAGCCAATACAGAAGTATATAGAATTTCTCTTTCTCTCAATGACCTGATAACAATCTAAGCATAACAAATGCATGAAAGAAATCGCATCAAAATCGTGATTGTCAATAACTTTTTGCACGAGTAACACATTTATTAAATACTAAGTGTGAGATCTTGGATTCGAGTCTGAACACTACCACTTTGCGTATTATTGTCGAATGTTAGGCTTGTCCTCGTCTTTTTCCCTTTCCAAACCCCCCATTAATGGGTACCAATTAGACATTGATTTTCTTATTTACTAAGTGTGAGATCTCCTTTCGATTGTTCAATTATCATTTCAACAAATCCATCTGGCAAATCCAAGCAAGCTGGATGCAATGGCTGGAATATTTTGTGATTCTCAGCAGGAACCCCCTACAATGGACCAGGAAAAGTGCCATTCTCCCTTTGCTCGTTCCATCTGTCAACCTGCATTCATAAGAAATCAGACAAGTTTACTTGCACACTAGTAAAGGGAGAAAAAGAATACATCAAACTGTAATTCATTCACACTTAGACAAGCAAGCAAGATCACTGGAGAAGATACTTAATTTTTTTCTAATCATATCAACTTGGCTGAGAATATTCTATATAAATTCCTAGGTTGTGGGAAATCAAAAAAGACACATACATACCCATTCGCCAGGACAAAGAGACCTGTAGTATTTTGCAAACTTGTCGCACTCAGGTGCAACTTCCCCCTTTGCAGCTACACACCTGAAAATAAAAACAAGATTATGAATAAATTAATGTGGTCAAGAAGTTGAGGGAATTAATTGTGTTGAAGAATTAACTCTAGGATTAGATGGCCTCACCGATGATACTCAATGTATCGGGTAAAGCAATGCCTAGACTGATTTGTAGTTGGGAAACGAAAATCCGCTGGTGCAGTCTCAAGCTGGTATTCGATGTACACATGGAAGCCAGAAACATCAGAAGATAAAAGTAGAAGCAAGGATCAAAATTATGTTTTCGCATGTTTATTTCGGTAAGCTAGGAAAGGGAAACGTTTTGAAAACACTTCAAAAATGTAGCCAGAATACAGTTTTCTAAAAGTAAGCCAAGGCACTGTCTAATGCCACGGACTGCCAACTACGTGACACTGGAAGCTCTTATAGTTGGATTTAAGAGGCTTGGAGATGGTTCTAAAGCATCGTGAAAAGTTTCAAAAATCCTAGAGATCCTGGAGATCATTGTGAGCATCTTGGGAGAGCTCAATTGATAGACAAGTGAGAGATCAAGAGAAAGATCTTGAGAAAGTCTTGTATACTCGTACATTGTATTCATTGAATAAATAGTTTTCTTATCCATAGGGCTGTAAATGAACTGGGCCATTCACGAACAATTCGAGGCTCGATTCGGTATGAGCTCGTTCGAGTTCGATTCGTTAATTAAATGAGCCAAACCTGAAATTTAGTTTTAGGCTCGTTTGATAAATGAGCCGAACCTGAATATAACAGTATTCGGTTCGACTAGGCTCGCGAACCTAGAATATACGTACAAAATATTGATTTTATGTACAAATTATACATAAATTAATTTATGTGTGTAAATATATGTTTGTATAGAATAAAATTCTTAATATTTGTGAATATATAAACTTCTATAGATATGTTTCTTATAATTAAGTAAGTAGAAAACTTATTTATTTGTAGTCTAGACCCTTATGCATGCATAAATAGGTGTTATTTTTTCTCTCGTTAAGGTTCGTGAATACATTCGAGTTCGAGTCAAACCTAGGAGAGTTCGGCTCGAGTTCGGCTCGTCAAATTTTTACTGAGTTCGAGTTCGAGTTCGCTAAAATCTTAACAAACCGAACCCGAACATTTTAAAGTTCGGCTCGATTCGGTTCGTTTGCAGCCCTACTTATCCATATTGTCTTGCCTACTTGTGAATGTGTGTGTGTCTCACTTGTGTGCTTGGGGTGAATTACTTGGAGGGAAGATTGATTTAGGTAATTGTGAGGATATTCGCCTAAGTGTCGCACAGAGTGCAACGGGTTCGTGACAAGCATACATGGCTACTTTCGGGATGAGATTGGCAAGAACAATGTTGTTGTCATCGCTAGGACATGGAAGACGTCCCCGACTCGATAGCATGGAGAGAGTCGTGGTGGAAAGGCTCGATAGGCTGGAAGAGACATTGGTCGGACCAAGCAAGCCTAAGAGCACTGTTGGAGATTTCTACTCTTACTTTGCAGACTTAGTCGTTTGTGTGGAAGATCTCGTGGACAAGGTAGGGACCTTCGAGGAGTGTTTGGTAGCAGTGGAGTGCTACCATGTAGAGGCCATGTAGAAGAGATTGGCAAGCATGGAGCTGGAGTTGCAGTTGTGCAAGAAGGCCACTGTGGCATCCAAGTACGTCAGGGTGAGCATACCCAAGAGGAGGATTAGAGTACCAGAACCGAAGTGTTACTATAATACATGTACCCGTAAAATAATAAAATAAATATTGGAAGTTAGAATAAATTTTGAATGAAATAAATGTGGGATGATGAGATAAATTTTTTTATAAGAAGTTAGATTAATTCATTTGAGAGCATGTTTTTTTTTAAAAAAGTGTGTTTGGAACACTAGATCAAAGCTTGGGGAGTAGCCATCAAAAAGGGGAGTTGTTGTATACAATCAATTTTCCTTAAGGGGTGAATTTTGTACTTGTTAGGAAGAGAAAAATCTGTCAAAAAACAAAACACTCCCGTAGGTTGTATCTTGGCTAGAGCTCAAGAGGAAGATGAGAAGAAATTGAGGGGAAATCAAGTGTAAGGTCTTGGGGAATCAATTTCTGTAAATTATTGAAATCATAAGGTATGTAAGATCATAGTATTTCATGGATTTTGAATGATTCATAGAGGATTTTATATACAACTATGTTCTTGTTTTTTTTTTGGAAAATTTTGGAAAAGATTGTATCTAAATATGTAAATTTTTGGATTTTAAGTGGTAGAGTATGTTTGTGGTTGAACATAGTAGTTGAATATGAAATTTTAGAGGATTTGATGGAGGAAATTGTGTAAAATTTGAGTTTAAAAATGAGAAGTTCAAGCAGAATTCTGCAAAATTTTGGTCATTGTTCTGTTCTGATGAAGCTGGTAGGAGACCGGTATACTGGGTGCATACCGGTTAGGCAAAAATTTGGCTAAGGAAAAAGGAAAAATTCAACTCTCGGGTTTTTGTGAGGACCGGTATACCGCCCGGTATACCGGGCGGTACACCGACTGCATACCGGTTGCATACCGGTCAGTACAAATCTGGGCTAAATGTTTGTAAAATTATGGGAAGTTAATCTGAACATAAATATAAGCTATTCCAATAGTTTTTATAGTGTGTTTCTGAAGTTATGCAAATCAATTGCTCTATCTTGGATTAATTTGTGAAAATTGTTACAGACGAATCATCTAAGTACTTTTATTCGGCAAAGTCTGATTCCAAGAAACCCGTGTAAGAGTAATCGGTGAGTGTGGTGGTTGTGTTAAGGATTGTATTATTTCTTTTCTGTTAAGGCATAATTCACACATGTTGATATATATTGTTGATATACAAAGGCCTTAGTCGCATGTTTGGACGCTACATGAACATGTTGAAATTATTTTTATATAATTGCAAGATCTTGAATGTTGTGGGGCATCATTGTGGAAACAAATGTGGGGTATTACCGTGGAAATCAGATGTGGGGTATCATTGTGGAAACAAATGTGGGGTATCACCGTGGAAACAAATATGGGGTATCATTGTGGAAATCAAATGTGGGTAATCACCGAGGAAAGTGGGGAATCATAATGGAAAGTGAATGTTATCAATCTGTTTCTGCTTTTCAGCTTTGATATATCTGTTAGAATCTGCTATTTGGTTCTAGTTTTCTCAATATCTGTCGATGTACCATATGTCTTCTGTTTTTGCTTTAGGAATTCTGTGGATATATCACCTACTGTCTGTTTAATATCTGTTTAGAATTTCTGTTATTTGCAATGCTTTCTATAGCTTACACACTCTTGGATTTTTCTTTGTATAGGCAAATTGAGGAATCCAGATTCAGGATAGCTTAGAGTGGTCCACTACAGTCTCAGAGGTTGACGTTGGAGAAGTTAGTAGCAGTTGTCAGTGTTGTACCCTTTTGTTACTTTTGGGTTGTTACTTTTGCAGTTCTACGTTTGTATATGTCAGTTGGCTCTGTTTTGAGACTTTACTTTAGAGTTGACTCGTTGTTATTTTGTGGACTTACTATTGTTGGATAGTTGTGGTACTTATGAGTTTCTGAATAATAATAGTTGTTTTGTCTTATATAGACTTTTGAGAATTTCTGTAAATTCACGGTTGCGTCCGCTAAACATTAAATTGTTAAATGCAGAATAGGACGTGACAACTTGGTATCAGAGCATAGGTTTGAGATTCTGTAGACAAGAGGAAGATATGTGTAACCAATAAATTGCCCTTAGGTCTGATTAGATGATACGACCGTACATCGTATCTTCTGGTGAGAAGTTTGAGCAAATTATTCTGGGGATACATAGTTTTCTTAGGAGTGTTTAGAGGAGGTTAAAGTGGACCGTAGGGTGTTAGTGAGTCAAGTATAGGTCTTGGCGGTCACTAACATTTATTGTTAATATTTTCTGTGGTGGTTATTTGTGATGTGATAACAGGCAAGATGGATCCACCGAGGGATGCTGAATATAGTGAGACAGGAGAGGCTGAAGTTAATCAGCCACAACCACAGGGACAGCAACAAGTTCAAGGGGATATTGATCGTCTTATTGCAGCTTTGACTGCCTTTGCATAGCGGCAAGTAGTGGCAGAGGAGGATAGACATCCCAGAGAACCAGGTAGCACTTTGTATGAGAGGTTCAAAAGATTGTAGTCAGTGGAATTTGAGGGAACAATAAATCCTTATGAGGCAGAAATATGGTTAAAGGGCTTGGAGAGAGTATTTAATATACTTGAGGCGACGGATGAGCAGAAAGTTAGATTATCTTCTTTTAGCTTAAAGGGAGAGGCCTTAACTTGGTGGGAAACTTTTAGCCGATTAAGAACAGCACCATTACCCGGAGTTGTACCAGAGGTGAGAGGAATTATTACATGGAATATGTTCGTTCAGGAATTTTATGCGCAGTACTATCCTGAGAGTTATCAATTGGAGAAAGAGACAAAGTTTACTTCACTTAAGCAAGGTAACATGACTGTATCCGAATATGAGGCTCAATTTTCTTTCCTTTCCCGTTATGCAGTTGATTTGGTGAATATAAATGTGAAGAGATGTCGTCGTTTCAAAAATGGGTTGATACCACCTATAGTCACTAGGTTGACTGGATATAGGGAAACTTTATATGCAGACTTAGTGGAAACTGCCAGGAAGATGAAAAAAGACATGGAAGAAATGAGGAATCATCGGGAAGGAGTGAAAAGAAGTAGAATGGATACATCAGGGAGAGTGGGAAATAGCGAATCAAGAAGTACGAAAGTGAGGTCTCAACCAAGAAAAGGGCAATGGAATCAAAAGCAAAGTGAGTCAATGGGAGCTAGTAAACAAAGTGGAATTAGTCAAGGTAGTTCTAAGGGATCATCGGTCGTGAGGCATTGTTATAGATGTGGATCAGTAGACCACATTGTAAAAGATTGTCCCAAGGGAGGAGTGGAACCAAGGCAAGTGAAATGATATGGATGTGGAGAGATTGGTCACGTTATGCCACAATGCCCAAAGAGAGATTTAGCATCATCAGCATCACCGGGAACGGGTGTATCTATAGATGGGAAGAGAGCACCGGGAAGAGTATATTCACTCGTGGAGGCACAGAAATCATTAGAAGCATCGCCATGTATCTGTGTATGGTTTCAATTTGTTGCTTCAATACCGTGTACATTTTAAATAACAAGTGGAACGTGTAACTAAAATGAAAGTGTCAACAAAGGAGTGGGAAACTTTGAGGAAATAGCATAGAAAGTGTTTTGGGGTTGAGAGTCGTGTATAGGTTTGATGTGAGTGCTGCGATTTTGAGGACGAAATCTTTTAAGGGGGGAAGAATTGTAATACTCGTACCCGTAAAATAATAAAATAAATATTGGAAGTTAGAATAAATTTTAAATGAAAAAAATGTGGGATGATGAGATAATTTTTTTATAAGAAGTTAGATTAATTCATTTGAGAGCATGTTTTTTTAAAGTGTGTTTGGAACACTAGATCAAAGCTTGGGGAGTAGCCATCAAAAAGGGGAGTTGTTGTATACAATCAATTTTCCTTAAGGGGTGAATTTTGTACTTGTTAGGAAGAGAAAAATCTGTCAAAAAACAAAATACTCCCGTAGATTGTATCTTGGCTAGAGCTCAAGAGGAAGATGAGAAAAAATTGAGGGGAAATCAAGTGTAAGGTCTTGGGGAATTAATTTCTGCAAATTATTGAAATCATAAAGTATGTAAGATCATAGTATTTCATGGATTTTGAATGACTCATAGAGGATTTTATATAAAACTATGTTCTTGTTTTTTTTGGAAAATTTTGGAAAAGATTGTATCTAAATTTGTTAATTTTCAGATTTTAAGTGGTAGAGTATGTTTGTGGTTGAACATAGTAGTTGAATATGAAATTTTAGAGGATTTGATGGAGGAAATTGTGTAAAATTTGAGTTTGAAAATGAGAAGTTCGAGCAGAATTCTGTACATTTTTTGTCACTGTTCTGTTCTGATGAAGCTGGTAGGAGACCGGTATACCGGGTGCATACCGGTTAGGCCAAAATTTGGCTAAGGAAAAAAGAAAAATTCAACTCTCGGGTTTTTGTGAGGACCGGTATACCGGGCGGTACACCGGTTGCATACCGGTCAGTACAAATCTGGGCTAAATGTTTGTAAAATTATGGGAAGTTAATCTGAACATAAATATAAGCTATTCCAATAGTTTTTATAGTATGTTTCTGAAGTTATGCAAATCAATTGCTCTATCTTGGATTAATTTGTGAAAATTGTTACACGCGAATCATCTAAGTACTTTTATTCGGCAAAGTCTGATTCCAAGAAACCCGTGTAAGAGAAATCGGTGAGTGTGGTGGCTGTGTTAAGGATTGTATTATTTCTTTTCTATTAAGGCATAATTCACACATGTTGATATATATTGTTGATATACAAAGGCCTTAGTCGCATGTTAGGACGCTACATGAACATGTTGAAATTATTTCTATATAATTGCAAGATCTTGAATGTTGTGGGGAATCATTGTGGAAACAAATGTGGGGAATCATTGTGGAAACAAATGTGGGGTATCATTGTGAAAACAAATGTGGGGTATCACCGTGGAAACAAATATTGGGTATCACCGTGGAAACAAATGTGGGGTATCATTATGGAAATCAAATGTGGGGAATCACCGAGGAAAGTGGGGAATCACAGTGGAAAGTGAATGTTATCAATCTGTTTCTGCTTTCTGCTTTGATATATCTGTTAGAATCTGCTCTTTGTTTCTGTTTTCTGAATATCTGTCGATGTACCATATGTTTTCTGTTTCTGCTTTAGGAATTCTGTGGATATATCACCTACTGTCTGTTTAATATCTGTTTAGAATTTCTGTTATTTGCAATGCTTTCTATAGCTTACACTCTCCTAGATTTTTCTTTGTATGGACAAATTGAGGAATCCAGATTCAGGATAGCTTGGAGTGGTCCACTACAGTCTTAGAGGTTGACGTTGGAGAAGTTAGTAGCAGTTGTTGGTGTTGTACTCTTGTGTTACTTTTGGGTTGTTACTTTTGCAGTTTTACGTTTGTATATGTCGGTTGGCTCTGTTTTGTGACTTTACTTTAGAGTTGACTCGTTGTTGTTTTGTGGACTTACTATTGTTGGATAGTTGTGGTCATCCATGCTGAGCTGAAATAAGCTCAGCCGGACAGTTCAATGGGTAGTCCGGACTAGTCTGGCCAAGTGCCGAACAATGTGCATTTTATCCAAGGGATGGCTAAGCCATACTAAGGCTTGCCGAGATGAATACTAGATCTCCGGGTGCTCCGGTTACATAGGCAGAGCCAAAGGAAGGCTTGCCGAACTGATTTCAGTGCGGCAAAGTCCTTTGGTTGACTTTCCGAACAATATAAGGGCTGACAGGACCTTTATCAAGTTATGGCAGACCATTAGCAATGTGTCTGGAGGATTAGAATTTACATGTGCTGGAGGGTTGAGTTTCTGGGATTCCAAGTGGATGGTTGAGCTGAGCACTATTCGGGAAAGCTGGTCCGGACAATGTAGGTCTTTTGGTTTGGAAGTGAGGTAGTCCGGAGGCTTTTGAAGGTTGCTGAGAGGTTAAGGCTGATCGGAGGGGCGTTGTGGGGGTTTGGCTAAGTGTGCCGAACACTCAAATTTCCAGAGGAATGACTTTCTCACACTAGAAAGCTTTGAATGCAAGAGAAGAGTTTGGTGTGGACTTGAATGCTAAGATTGTGGTTCTATTTATAGCAATCCGGAGGTTTAGGTTGCATTTAATGCAACAGATTGATACTTTCCTGCCCCTGCCGAGCAACCATACTGCAGGGGGTGCCTTGCACCCCACCACCTGCTCTACCGACAAGTCTTATCCGGATCAGGACTTCTAGCCAAAGCAACTCTCTGAACATGGCAGAGTCAAGCGTGTGGGACAAAAAAATTAATGACTGAGTTGTCCCATCAGACAGACTGACCCGTCAATCCGGATAGGACCTATCCCTACAGCTCAGTAGAGCTGCTGCTGCAATGATGATCAGCCAATCATTGGCCGGATCTGGGCCGACCTGTCGAACCCGAACCGACCCAACAGTTTCCGGACAGACTTCAATTAGGTTCTCTAACTTCTATTTCTTATGGTTTGACCCTCAAATGTTTATTTCTTGTTATATTTACCTCTTAAACTCAAAGCTAAGCCCAAATCAACTTTAATTCCATTTTAAACCATCTTCAAGATATTATAAACTTTATTATTCAATATAAATTGTATTTTCCGGGACGGGACTTCACACTTGCAGAGGCGGAGAAGTTGGAGGACTTCCATGCGCCCGCTAAGCCCAAAGGAAGAAAGAGATAACCACACTAAGGGTGGGGGAGTCCACCCTAAAGGAAAGAAGAGTAGTGCTCAATCGACTCCAAGGGTAACAGATGATGAACAACCTGACAGGGAGTCCGGACAGGCAAGGGAACAAAAGACAATGCAACCCGACAAGACATGGAAATGGGCAGGGCATTGAGTGTTTCTTGTGCAATGGACCGCACTTGGCACGCAATTTCCCATAGAGGGAGAAAGTCAATGTCATAGAGAAGAAGAAGTCGTGAAAGGGTTCCGATAGTGAGAGTTCTTCAGGGAAATAATAGCTTGACAGTGTTCAACTTCTTGGAGCGGTCACCAAGAAGAATGGAAAGAAGGATGCAACGAGAGAAGCATCAAGAAGAAGAACGTATTGTACGCGGAGATGAAGGCAAACGGGAAACCTTCCAAGGCATTGATCGACACGGGAGCCACACACAATTTTGTTAGTGTGGAAGAAGCCAAGAGATTGGGCTTGAAGGTGGAGAAGGACAATGGTTGGTCCAAGCTGGTGAATGCAAAGGCCAAGCCAATCCAGGGAGTTGTCCAGAGTGCTGACATTACCATTGGGAGTTGGACGGGACACACAGAGTTCTTAGTGATCCAGATGGATCATCATTCGATAATGTTTGGGATGGACTTCTTGAGGAAGTCGTGTGCAATACATGTCCCCCACATGGCGGAGATACTTTTGCTTTCTATGGAGAAGCCATGCACGGTCCCTTTGGTGGGGTGGAGTCAGCTACAGAGGGATAAGTCGTTTGCATTAGTGCAACAGATTGGAAAGCACGACAAGGGCAAGGACGTGATCATGAACACTTCATCAAATTCAAGTAGCTCGATCGGGATGAGGTCTTACCTCGATGTGCTATACACGGTAGTAGCACAATATGAGTAGGGCGTCACAAATCAGGTGTGGGAGTGTGTCATGGACTGCTAACTACGTGACATTGGAAGCTCTTATAGTCGGGTTTGGGAGGCTTAAAGATGGTTCTAGGACACCGTGGAAGGTTTCGGAAGAGTCTGGAGGGTCCTAGTCAAGCCTGGAGAATTCCAAAAGGATCTGGAATATTCAAGAAGAAGCAGGAAGTAGTTGGAGAGTTCCAGAAGGGTACATAACATTGGATAAGAAGCTAGATGCAGATAGAGAATTCCGGAAGGATCCAGAAGAGTGGATTATTCTAGAGTAGTGTAGGACTTCTATCTTTGTACTATAATTGTGTAGAATATTTTAGGACTTAATAGAATGTTGTAGAACTCTAAAATATTCCTAGGAGTTACTTGGAGGCCTATAAATAAGTAGAAAAGCTCATTTGTGCATCCACCCCAGAAACCCTAGAAATCCTAGAGATCCTTGTGAGCATCTTGGGAGAGCTCAATTGGTAGCCAAATGAGAGATCTAGGGAGAGATCTTGAGAGAGCCTTGTATACTTGTACATTGTATTCATTAAGTAAATAGCATCCTTACCCATATTGTCTTGCCAACTTGTGAGTGTGTGTGTGTGTGTGTCTCACTTATGTGTTTGGAGTGAGTTAGTTTGGAGGGAAGACTGACTTAGGTAATTGTAGGGATATTCGCTTAAGTTCCGCACAGAGCATAAGTAAGAAGTCTTGGGTTTGTGACACTAGTCAACGCCTAGGCAGTGGTCTGATACTGCGACTTTCTGTTTTAGGCATACATTAGGTGTGTTGACATTAGTTGGAAATTAGGCGGAGACTAATCGACCTAGATAGCCACTCGTCGGAAATTAGGCAGCGACTAATTGGCCTAGGCGGTAACTAGTTGGCAATTAGGCAACAATTTACTACTTACTTTTTAGGGTTTAGTAGTAACTGTTAGAAGTAATAGTGGGAGTCCCACATTGTTTTTTCTAGAATGTTGTATTTTCTAGAATATTCTTCTATCCACTATATATAGAGGATCCTATGTACCCATATGAGATAAGAAATGATATTCTCTCTTTGCTCTCTCTCTCTCTCTCTCAAACAACATGGTATCAGAGCCATGTTTCTATCCACCATAAAACCCTACCGGAACCCTCGCCGACTTCGCCGGAGATACTCGTAGGAACCCTTCTCTCTCTCATTCAGATCTGAGAGAACCTCTCAGCAAACCCCTCTGTAAAACCCTCTTCTCTCTTTGTATATCTCTGCAAAACCCCAGCCCATTGTACGTGAGCCCCTTCCCCGAACACCAATCCCTCGCCACCCCCCTCTCTCGCCCAATCGTCGCCTGCTGCTCCCGTATATCTAACCCAGCCGCCAAACCTTCCATCTGAAACCTCACATTCAGACGCCACCCCTGCTGCCACCCCGCTCCCGTCACCCTTCAACCAAGATCCACCTCACCTTTAGATCGAATCATTCCCCAGATTGCCACGATATGAGCATCTCTCATCTTACATCTTCTCTCTCAGTCTCTCTTGATCTGTGCCCAGATCGCCACCCTCCTCCCAGATCCCCTACCCCATGACCAGACCGCAACCCACACCATTCAGATCTACCAGATCTAAATCACCAACACCCTTCACCATCTAAATCACCAGCACCCTTCACCGTCACTCGCCACCACTCACTGCCCAGAGAACCCTCGGCCAGACCCATGATTGATTCTCTGTGATTTGTAGGGTATCCAGATCTGAATGAATCTTGGCTACTGAGTCGACTCAGTAATTCATCTAGTTGTTGAGTTAACTCAATAAGTTATCTTCTGTTACTGTTTAGATGTTGTCATGTGTACTGTTATGATGTGTACTCATGTGCTACTGTTGACTCATTGAGTCATTTGGCTGGCGATTCCTTTATTAGTTGATTGCCTTGGTCCATCATTATCTTAGCCATGTCGGGAGACAAGTTTAATTTCGCAAGAAATATTGGGACCACCATACACACATCTCGCTATCGGAAGCATCGTTCTAATTCCGACAATTTCGTGACGATCTCAGTCGAGGAGTACAAACGCCTCATCTCATCTCAGACTGATGGCGCCTCCCTGGCTACGTTTGCTCAGACTAGGTCCGCTACTGCTTGTGTTGTCTCCTCTTCCTCTCCCTGGATTATTGATTCGGGCGCCACAGACCATATGACTGGTATATCTTCTTGTCTTTCCAATTTTCAGTCCCGTGCTAAATCACCGTGTGTCACTTTAGCTGGTGGGTCTACCACCACTACTGCTGGTGTTGGTTCGGTTTCTATTACTTCTTCTCTTACGTTGACTAATGTGCTACACGTTCCACGCTTACCATTTAACCTTTCATCTGTTCGTCAACTAATCTCTTCTTTGAATTGTTCCGTCACGTTTTCACCCTCTGGTTGTGTCTTTCAGGATCTCAAAACTGGGAGGAAGATTGGTGGTGGTGTTGAGCGTGGTGGCATGTACTACCTTTATCCCGACCCTCCAGTTGCTCTTCAGACCACTCTTCTCTCTACCAGCAACATTGTCGCCTGGGTCATCCATCACTTCAGACTTTGCATTGACTCGTGCTCTCTTGTGTCCCCATTACCACTCTACTCTGTGAGGTCTGTGAGTTTAGTAAACATTGTCGCAGTTCATTTCATCCTCGAATAGAGAGCCAAGCATCACGTCCTTTTCAACTTGTTCATTCGGATATTTGGGGGCCTATTCATCTGCCCAGTACTTCAAGTTTTCAGTACTATGTTATTTCTGTGGACGATTTTTCCCGTCTTACTTATCTTTACTTAATGAAGGATCGTTCTGAGTTACAAACTATTTTTCAATCCTTGTTTACAGAAATCAAAACTCAGTTTGATACCACTATCAAAGTTTTCGTTTTGATAATGCCCGCGAATTTTTTGTGCATACTTTAGCTCAGTTTCTTGATACGCGTGGCATCCTTCACCAGTCATCATGCGCTCGGACCCCTCAACAAAATGGAGTTGCTGAGCGCAAAATTCGACACTTATCTGAAGTCATGTGTGCTCTTCTTTTTCACATGACAGTCCCTAAATCCTATTGGGGTGATGCTGTTCTAACTGATTGCTACTTGATCAATCGCATGCCTTCCGCTGTTCTTGGTGGCCAAATTTCCTATCATGTTTTATATCCCGGTCGTCCTCTTCATGTTTTACCTTCTCGGATCTTTGGCTGCACTTGTTATGTGCATTCCTTGGACCCTGGCCGAGGTAAGCTTGATCCAAGGTCTGTCAAATGTATATTTTTAGGCTACTCTCGAACCCAAAAAGGCTATAAATGTTATTCCTCTACCTTACGTCGTCAATTTGTATGTGCTGATGTTACCTTTAATGAGTCATTGCCATTTTACTCCGACCCTGCTCCTCGGGAAACTTTTCATATATTGGAATCTATTCTACCCATGGTAGTTCCATCTGGCGCTCCTACACCACCCTGACACCCATATCCACAGGACCTGCTCTGCCCGCTCTGCCATCTTCTTCTCCGTCACGAGAACCGACCACCTCTCCTACAGCTCCATATCCACGTCGGTATCCGGCTCGTGAAAATCGGCGTCCTCCGGCTAGGTATCTTAATCTCTCTAGCACTGCTCATCCTATTTCATCCTGTAAGTCTTACAATCATTTGTCCCCTACGTGCTTTCTCTTGTGCTGTTTCGTCTTCTCTTATTCCTAACACCTTGCAGGAGGCCCTATCTCAGTCTGAGTGGCGACTAGCTATGGAGGCCGAAATGGCCGCCCTTCGTGATAATGGAACTTGGGAGTTGGTTCCTCTTCCTGATGGCAAGACTACTGTTGGATGTCGTTGGATCTTCACTATCAAGTATCTCCCTGATGGTACGATTGAGCGCCATAAAGCCCGGCTGGTAGCCAAGGGCTATACCCAGACATATGGTGTGGACTATTCTGAGACTTTCTCTACTGTTGCCAAATTGGACTCTATTCGAATCCTTATTTCTCTTGCTGCAAACCTTGGGTGGCCATTATATCAGTTGGATGTGAAAAATGCTTTCCTTCGTGGTGATCTTACCGAAGAAGTCTATATGGAGCAACCACCTGGGTTTGTTGCTCAGGGGGAGTCTCAGAAGGTGTGTCGTCTTCGCAAAGCCCTGTATGGTCTTAAGCAATCTCCTCGTGCATGGTTTGACAAGTTCAGTGAGGCAGTAATCCAGTTTGGTATGCATCAGAGTCAATCCGATCATTCTGTATTCTCTCTTACATCTGCAAGAGGAAAAATATTGTTGATTATTTATGTTGATGATATTATCATCACTGGAGATGACCAGACATGTATTCGTGATCAGAAAAACTTCTTGCAGCAACAGTTTCATACAAAAGACTTGGGATCACTTCGCTATTTTTTGGGCATTGAAGTCGCACGATCCAAAGAAGGTATCAGTTTATCTCAGAGAAAGTATGTTCTTGACATTCTTGATAGTGTTGGCTTATTAGGAGGCAAACCAGTTGATACGCCTATGGATCCCAATGTCAAACTATATGTAGATCAGGGAGAGTCTCTATCCAACCCTGATCAGTATCGACGACTTGTCGGTAAATTGAATTACCTCCAGATCACTCGTCCTGATATCTCATTTGCTGTTAGTGTGGTGAGTCAGTTTATGATTGCCCCCCAAAAATCTCATTGGGATGTTCTCAGGATTGTCAAGTATCTCAAGTCTCATCCAGGTCGAGGCTTATTTTATCGAGCCAATGGTCACTTGCGCGTTGAGGCCTTTACTAATTCAGATTGGACAGGAGCGCCATCAGATAGACGATCCACTACAGGATATTGTGTATTTCTTGGTGGGAATCCTGTCAATTGGAAAAGCAAGAAACAAACAGTTGTTGCCCGTTCAAGCGCAGAAGGTGAATATAGAGCCATGACACACACGACTTGTGAAGTTATATGGTTGAGATCCTTTCTTGAGGAGATAGCCTTCCCAGTCAAGTTGCCTATACCATTTTATTGTGATAACCAAGCAGCTATACACATTGCATCAAATCCAGTGTTCCGTGAAAGAACTAAGCACATCGAGGTTGATTATCACTTTGTTCGGGAAAAATTAACAAGTGGTGTGATAACCACTCCACGTGTTCCTACGGGTGCTCAAATAGCTGATGTTTTCACCAAATCTTTGTTTAAACCTAGATTACAAATGTTATGTAACAAACTCGACCTTTTTGATATTTATTGTCCAGCTTGAGGGGGAGTGTTAGAAGTAATAGTGGGAGTCCCACATTTTTTTTTGTAGAATGTTGTATTTCTAGAATATTCCTCTATCCACTATATATAGAGGATCCTATGTACCCATATGAGATAAGAAATAATATTCACTCTTTGCTCTCTCTCTATCTCTCAAACAACATTAACTATAGCCTTAATTTATTTCTTCCTGCTCTTGTATCTTTTCTTATTCGAATTTTGGAAGAGGGAGGAAATATTTTTACAAAAATAGATAACCCAACTAATCTCTAGGCACTGACTAGTCCCAACTAGTCGGCCTAGGCGCCCGACTACTGCCTAAAGATTTTTAAAACATTGCCAGAACATAGTGGACATGTCAAAAGGAACTTGGGAAGGTATGAAAATGTCACTGATTTATGTTCCTAATAGATGGGGAAACAACTCCATGTTTCGTATGTTTCACAGAATTTTCAACATATGTAAGTGTGTTTCTGTATTTGTTGGTGGTAAAATCAGAATTTTGGGATTCCTCTTGGAAGTAGAAATGTTTTGTCCATTTCAATGAAACAAATTTGAATTTGATTTTTAGTACTGTACCGCTGCAAAAAGGAAAACCAAAATGATTGGTTGGAATTGGATGGGCCAACCAAACTAACCTTAATCTCTGGTGTCTCTTCAACTTCCCGATCCCCTGAGTCTTCCTGTTCAGTACTTTCACTGCTCTCCTCGGCAGTAGCTTCGGTGGCTTCAGCTGCAGTTTCCTCTGCAGTTGGAGTAGTAATGTTGCTTTCTTCAGTAGTAGTGGGAGAAGCTCCCCTACTTTCGTCATCATCAGCTGGGGAAACTTTATTACTACTAGCAACTGGGGTTTCCTCCGTTTTTGGAGTTGCAGCTTGCTCAGAGGTGGTATTGGCAAGGTTCTTCACCTCAAGTTTTTCTGCAGTTTTCCTACCGATATCCTGCTTCTCTTCTTTTGCCAATAAATATTGCTGTGTCAAAGCATCAGACAAGAAGATTCTACTGTGAGGAACCGAAACTAATAGTAGACAGAAGAAGATATAAGCTACTGTTGGCTTCACTGGAATGAAGCTAGAATAGGATGATCAGTCCCGTTGAATACTCATTTTGATGTCTGGTTCGCAAATAAATTACAAGATTTACATTTGAAATGGAAGTATTATCGAACAATTTAGGTGAGTGCAAATTCCATGGGGAGAGGCCAAGGAATAACCATTCCACTCCTTCCCCCAAATAATAGCATGCTGAAAGAATAGGGTCTGCATCCCATGCTCTCACAATCATGTAATTGGTTATTGGATGAGTACCCAAATTTACAGATGACTAAACTTTGTCTAGGACTAAGACAAACTGAAATAATACAGTATTGCCGTTTTATTCACCCAGTGAAAACAATTTAAATGCACGAGGTGAGTTGTTTTATCCTAGAAGATGCCAAGGAATTATTTATAGCAGAAAGCCAAAGAATCAGATAATATAGAAGGTATGAGTAGACTTTTATTAATCCGAATTCTCTATGTTCAACCATATGCAAGCTTAGCATGTTAAAACAAAATAATCCTACTCGGAGAGAGATAATATTCAAACAAAGAACATGATAAAATAAAAGAATATAGAGTTTTTTGTATTGATATGTTAAAACAATGTACAATGGGTCCTAATTTATACAGGAGGAGAACATTATCCTATGGAAATACAATCAATCAAATTAATTTACAAGAAAAAGATTTGGTCAATATAACCAAAAATAAGAATCCTAATAAAGGCTAATGATTTATCCCAATTAAGGCAAATAGTCTCTATTTCCAACACTCCCCCTCAAGCTGAGGCAAAGATATCAATGAGTCCCAGATTGACAAGAGATGATTGAAGTAATGAAGGACCAATGGACTTGGTGAACATGTTGGCGGCTTGATCAAATGAGAGAACAAAGTTTGGGGTAATAATACCCGAACGAACTTTTTTCCGAATAAAGTGAATATCAACCTCTATGTGTTTCGTCCTCTCATGCAGAACAGAATCAGAAGATAACATAATAGCGGAATTATTATCATAGAACAGGTCACACAAGTCCATCACCGGAAATCCCAACTCAGTCAGAAGAGAACGGAGCCAGAGAATCTCGCAAGTTCCTTGAGCCATTGCACGGTACTCGGCCTCGGCGGAAGATCGTGAAACAGTACAAAACAATGAAAACCAGAGAATGAATTTGTGGATGAAAAGCTTGTCTTCCATTCATTTGTTTGGGTTTTTATAATCAAATGTACAGACTACAGATCCTAACGTAAAGGACTAATAAAGGAAATAAACTAAGAAAGGAAAAAAACTATTACACAGAATAATTACAAGGATTTTAGTCAACCTTGTACAGTTAATAATGGAGAGAAATTTGGCTGTGATTTCTTAACACTCTCCCTCAAGTTGCGCATAGATGTCGCTCATGCCCAACTTGTCGAGACTCTTGCTAAATGCCCGGATTGATACTACTTTGGTGAGTACATCAGCAAGCTGATCTTCACATCGAACATATGGTACTTCAATAAGTTTTGCTTCCAGTTTTCCTTGATAAAGTGTCAGTCAATCTCAACATGTTTAGTTCGATCATGTTGAACCGGATTATAGGCAATGTCACGCGCTGCCTTATTATCACAATACAATCTCATAGGACTAGTTTGTTCAATATGTAAGTCCTGCATCAGATTTTTTATCCACAATAGTTCGTATATTCCCTTAGCCATTTCCCTGGATTCGGCCTCAGCACTAGATCGAGCTACTACCTCTTGCTTCTTACTGCGCCAAGTAGCTAAATTTCCACCTATAAATGTGAAATACCCGAACGTAGAACGTCTATCATCGATCGACCCAGCCCAATCAGCATCGGTGTAACCTTCAATGTCCAAGTTGTCTCCTTTTGTAAACATAATTCCCTTTCCAGGAGATGACTTTAAGTAGCGCAGCATACGAGTGACAACATTCATATGTTCTTCGCTTGGAGCATGCATAAATTGACTAACCACACTTAGCGCAAACGACAAATCAAGCCGGGTGTGTGCAAGTTACATTAACCTCCCTACTAGTCTCTGATAGCGCCCCTTGTTAGCTGGAACATGCTTTGGATGCATACCTAGTTTCGAATTTTCTCCCATAGGGGTACTAGCAGGGCTACAAGCTGACATATCAGTTTCATTCAACAAGTCTAAGGCATATTTCCGTTGAGATAAGAAAATACCTTTCTTGGATCTTAACACTTCGATTCCTAGGAATTACTTCAACGGACCAAGATCTTTCATTTCAAACTCTCGGGCAAGGTGATCCTGTAATGCCTTCTTTTCTTCCAAATCATTTCCAGTCACTATCATATCATCAACATACACAATAAGAGCAGTAATCTTCTCTTTATTGTGTTTGAGAAAAAGAGTATGATCTGAGTTACTTTGTTTGTATCCAAATGCCTTCATAGAATTAGTGAATCTTCAAAACCATGTTCTAGGGGATTGCTTCAAACCATACAGGGACTTTCTCAATCTACATATATGTTGGCTACCTTCCATCTGCAAATTACACCTGAGAGGCAATTCCATATATACTTCTTCCTGAAGATCACCATACAAAAAGGCGTTCTTCACATCAAACTGGTGCAATGGCCAGTCAAGGTTCACAGCTAGAGATAGCAAATTACGAACAATATTTATTTTGGCCACTGGTGCGAATGTCTCCACATAATCAATTCCGTGAGTTTGAGTATACCCTTTGGCGACGAGTCTGGCTTTGTATCGTTCAATTGTTCCATCATCTTTGTATTTAATGGTGAAAACCCACCTACATCTGACGGGTTTTTTGCCTTCAAGTAAATCGACAATGTCCCATATCGAGTTATTTTGAAGGGACTTCATTTCTTCGTTCATTGCTTCCTTCCACCTACGGTCTCTCAAGGCTTCCTACACACTATTAGGAAGAGATAAAAGAGATAATTGATTCACAAATGATTCACATTCTTTTGACAGTTTATGGTACGACACGAAATTGCTCATGGGATACCTAGCTCTGGAGTCAAGAACAGGTTTATAATTTACTCTAGGTTTTCCTCTTGTAACTCTATCGGGTAGTAGTTTTAAGCGGGATTCAAAATTTATCTGAGACATGGGAATGGGAAATTCAGATTGTACCTGAGACTCGGGAATGACATCGGATTGAGAGAGCAATTGGTTAAGCGGTGCAGATTGACAAGGGGAAGTTGGCACCAGTGGTGGTAGTTCTTCTCCCAATTGATCTAGATTATTCCTATATTCCAAGACCTTCTCATCTGCATCCAGATCATTTCCATCTTCCAAGGCCTTCCCATTTGCATCTAGGCGTTCTCCACTATTATCTAAGTTGCTAACATTTATAGAATCTGAAGTCTCGAAAGAATAATTCAGAGTTTCCAGTTCATTCTTCTTACTCTCCCCCTGAAGTGGAGACTCAGAAGCAGAGTAATACATTTGATCCTCGTGAAATACCACATCAAGAGTAACATATTCCTTTCGAGAGGGGGGGTGATAACACCGATAGCCTTTCTGATGCAATGCATAGCCAAGAAATACACAACGGAGAGCCCTTGGTTCCAACTTATGTCTCAAAGGTTTGTGCAGATGTACAAAAGCAACATATCCAAAAACCTTTGGTGGTAGATTCGGAACAGTAGGAGCACTTAGAGCCTGATGAAGAACATTAAAAGGAGTCTCATATTGTAAGGAACTAGAAGGTACACGATTGATAAGGTAGGATGTGGCGGTGAGAGCGCCTTCCCAGTAGCTGATGGGCATGTAAGCGCCAAATAAAGAAGCACGTACAATTTCAAGAAGATGACGGTTTTTTCGCTCGGCAACCCCATTTTGTTGAGGGGTGGAGGTGCAAGTCGTATGATGAACAATCTCATGTAAATCTAAAAATGGTTTTATATCTCGATTAACAAATTCTCCACCATTATCAGTGTGAAGAACCTGTATTGGAGATCGATACTGAGTATCTATCATCTTGTGAAATTTCTGAAACAACAAACTAACTTATTTTTTGATTTCATCAAACAAACCCAAGTCATTCGAGAATAATCATCAATAAATGAAACAAACAACGTGAACAATTTAGAGAAGAAATCTTGGCTGGACCCCATACATCAGAGTGAATAACCATAAATGGAACTGGACTTTTATGCATTCTTATAGGATAGGGAACAGGATGTCTCTTAGCTAGTTCACAAAAATAACACTTGAAATATGAAACATGGAAATGCGAAAACAACTTTAGAAACAATTTTCATACATACCCAAAAGAGGCATGACCTAAGCGCCTATGCCATACCCAAATTTTTGAATGGTTTGATGTTGTATCCCCTTCAGTCGAGAAAACTTGAGCCAACTAATTTGAACTTGCTGGTGTCAGATTAAGGTAATAGAGCTTCCCCCTTCTAGCACCATAACCAATTGTCCTCTGAGTCTGGATATCCTTAAAAACACAACGGTTAGGCCAAAAAATTACAACACATTGCAAAGAGCTAGTTATTTGGGCAACAGACAACAAGTTATAGTTGAGAGAGGGGACGACTAGAACCGAATTTAAATTCAAATCTTTTGTGAGAGTAATCGAACCTTCCCCAATCACGGGAGAGGGAGTGTAACATCCCCAAAATTTTGAGAAACATTTTTTTTTGAAATACAACAATTAAAACAATGGGGAGTTAATAGTAGTAATCAAACACAATACAGTAGAACTTCTCATTACATTCTTCTTGATACAATGTACAAACTAAAAGAGAGTACAAGAAACAGAATACAACTGAACTACTAACTACAAGCTGTAAAGAGAAGGTACAACTACTAGTACAACAACCTGTAACTGAAAAGAGAGAACAACAGTCTAGCAGGAGCCAAGGCTGCAGCTCCAACAAAACCAACAGCTAGCACAAGCTCTAAGCCACTCTGTAAAAAGAACCCTGCAGTACAATCC
>NMUG010000522.1:0-21756 GCA_002855965.1 Monotropa hypopitys | reverse complement strand
GTAGCTTTCCAAGTGTTGACTGGAACCAAAACCAATATGCATGTATTAGAAATCGTTATAATCAATAGCTTGAGTTATGAAAAGACAAGTGTAAAAGCTGTATTTATAAATGTATACCAAGGGTTTGTAGAACTTTAATAAATCATCAAGTTCTGTAGAGATTAAAGTTTCAAGTATGGGTATGAGAGAGAGAGAGAGAGAGATGAGTCGGGAGAAAGACGGTAGGGTCTGATTGTTAGAGATTTGAGTTGCAGAGGTTTTGCCGAAGGTGATGAACAATAAACATTTTGGGATTTGAGAAGAACCAAAGCTGCGTCAACAATTTCTTGAATTTATTCCCGTCAATTGAGGTAACCATTTTAGATTCTAAAAACATGGAGTTGTAGCAAATTGTCTCTAGTATTTGTGTTCCGAATTTGAGGCGTTTTGGTGATTATTTGATAGGTAAATTTCGGGTTTGAGCAGAAGGTGGTCAAGGAGGGGAAAAACCCCATTCGGCAAATTCTTTGAGAATTAAATTCTTCCATTTGAGGTAATCTCTTCCAAATCCGTTTAAGTTATGTTGTTCTACAATAGGTATAGATCATCTGTTAAAAATTTGGGAGTAAATGGTTGAGTTTTGAGGGTCCAAATCGAAGAAAACCCATTTTGATGCAAAACCCTAAAGTTCTGCTGAGTTCTGTTAATTTTTGGAGAAGACGACCTGTTGATACCCAATTTTTGGCTCAGCCCCTACAAGTTCAGAAATCATCAAAACGGCCTTCACAAGTGTTTGTACGCACATCCGGAATGTTCGGACTTCTCGCGAACAGCGCCGACGCCAGTCAAAATTACGAAACAACCAACCCACAATGGTAAAGTGTTAAGGAACATTTACACGTCTCAGAATTCTATTCCGATGCACCAATCAAGACAAATTTCAAACGGACGGCACAGAAACTGTATCTGAACAGGCCAAATAGGCCGGCACAAGCAGAATACTGCACAAACATTAGAAATTCTTCTACTAAGGAGAAAATCGAAGACAATTGCATTCCCTAGAAGTTGGTACAAAGAATGAATCCATCCGATTCAAAACCGGAATTCAGTTAAGGATAAACGTCAATTCGTTCAGTTTTCCCTGCAGCGGTCAGTCGGCCTCGGAAATCAGCGACCGTATTTTGCACGAACCTCGTCTTCAAAGTCTGACATTCCCAGCGGAACATATTTTCTGGGAGTTGAGCAGCCCAAGAGGTTTACCAACCGCTTATCACTTTAGTTAAAGCGTCAAAGCCGTATTTCAGGGTTTTTTCGAGAAGTGTCCGAATCAAGCCCGGGATATTTGCTAAATTCGTGATCCAACCCAACGATCACGAATATCAAATTAAATGTCAAAGTCAGAGTTCTCTGAGGGGACGGCTAAGCGTAAACAGAAGCTTCGGACCAATTTCAGAACTCCGGGATACTTTTTCAATTTTAAATGTATTTTCTTTTATTTTTAAATTAATTTTCGGTCGAAAATAAGCTTGTAAGGCTTCAATAAACTTCCTAAAAGATCTCCCCTACACGTGGCACGCGAGCCACGCAATTGGCAGAAATTTCACATATGTCGCAACTATAGTTGCGACATATATTAATATATATAGCAAACCTACCCAACTACAATCCAGACCGAATAACTTCATTTCACTCTCAATTCACACTCAACCACCAAAGCCTCCGGGCATTTTCTCTCAATAGTTTCTCGAAAACTACTCAAACACCGACCAAAATTCCGAAAATCCCAAATCCAGCCAAGAACAAGACTCGTTCTTGAAGTATTTCGAGCTTATCTTTATTCCGGTAAATTAATTAATCTTTTACTCTTGGGAGACTCTTGATAGTCTTCTAATTCATAGTTTGGTATCAATCACTCGGCCGCGTCCGATACTATACCCTACTATGTTTTAAAGAAGCTATCTACAGAAGTCGTCTCCCTGATTTGTACAGATACAATTAATCAATTTGCCGAAATTTTTTTATACTTGTCTTTTATGCTTTCGAATCATATATGCTAAAGAATTCGTTACTTTATGTCTTTCTCCTCGTTAGAATTCGACACATGCTTGGCTATGCCGGTTCTGCTGTCGCATATGAGAAGAATATAAAAACGTCTTCGCCCCGAAAATATTTGCCGTCTAGCTCGGAATATATTCAGCTCGGTTTATATATACGATACCTTATCAACTATTATATATGTACTTGTCGTCTAGCTCGGACTATATCCAGCTCGATTTATATATATGATATCTTATACACCAGTTATATACGTAAGGTCGTCTAGCTCGGAATATATCCAGCTCGGTTTATATATATGATATCTTATTTGTGTATACATACATATATTCTATCTCTCTTCAGCGATTAACTTTCGCTTTCCCCAAAATACTTTCAAACAAAATAAAAATCCTGCATCCGTACTCTGAAGTGAAAGCTTGCAGTAGCTGTCAGAATCGGATCAAAGGAATGCCTTGTGACTCGGATCATTTCTGGACCACTCGATATCCCGGGAGGATTTTTCACACTTAAAGAAATAAATCCCTTCCCCCATTTTTTCAAAACCCAGTCGAAGCTCTGTCCGATTGGTAAAAACAAATCCTTCTTCCAAAGCCCGGTCAAAACATTTTCCGGTAATTTTTCCATAAAACATTTTTCACAATCGAAGTTCTGTCCGATTGAAAAATACAAAAATACTTTAAAAGTAAAAACCAAATTCCTCGATTCGTACTCTGAAGGGAAAGCTTGCAGTAGCTGTTAGACTCGGATCATTGGGATACCTTATGACTCGGGTCATCCCGATTCACTCGATATTCTTTAGAATTTTCGAACCAAAAATATCTTATCTTTTCAGAAAACGGTCGAAGCTCTGTCCGACCTATTTCAAAATATTCCTATCAGAAAATTAGTCAAAGTTCTGCCGACTAAAATGTTTTCACAAACGCGGTCGGAATCCTGTCCGATCGTAGAAAAATACTTTTCAAGGATTTAACCGAAGTTCTGCCCGGTTAAAATCAAAATTATTTCCAAGGCACAGTCGAAATTCTGTCCGACTGCCCAAAAACAAAAATGACTCTTTCTAGTTGGAATTCAGTCTAACTACAGAAAATGTTTTCCGAAACATAGCCAAAGTTCTGTACGGCTCAAAATAAAATTTTGTTTTCAAAAACACAGTCAAAGTTCGTCCGACTGTCGTAAATAAAATTAAATTAACAAAACAAAATCATTTTTCAAATATAGCCGGAATTCGGTCCGACTATAGAAAAATCATTTTTCGCCGAAGTTCGGTCCGGCTCAAAAATAATCATTTTCATCAAAATCGGGCCAAAATCCGCCCGTCAACAACTATATCCAGGAGTCTTTCATTTCATACATATATCAGTAATAATTTTACATTTGTCTTAGCCGAGGAAACGATTGATTTCGGATTTAAAAGAGGTTTACTTTTGAGAAAGAAGTACCGAAAGGGCGAGTGGGGCGCCTAGCACCTTCCGCATTCGTAATTAAATCCCCGAACTCAGATTTCTAGTTTTGCAGACACCTTTCCCGAATAAAAATACATTTTCTCAAATAAAATGACATCTTTTTACAATAAAAATTCCGGTGACTTGGCACACCACAGCTCAATGCCAAGTGGCGACTCCGAAAATTCGAACTCGACATACTCAGGTCATCACCCATTTTCAAACAAACCCTCATATTTTCAAATAAAACCCAACAACGTAAAATCTTCCACCACGGAAAACGGCTCCCACCAGACGGGGGACGAGGGAAGGACGGAAAAATTTCCCGGCGCGATAGCTGGCGACTCTGCTGGGGACTTCGAGGATTTCGGCTTGCGAAACTTTTTTAAAAAATATATCTCTTCCAGAATTTCGAAATCAATAAATTCTCGGCTTATTATTACTGATATGCATTGAGTTTATTTCTTTTTAGGAAAGATTACATGACGCGTTGCTAAAATAAACAGGTTCTGCGTTGATAAAAATCGCGATGCTAGAACTACTTTACTGCTTACATCTTACTTGTTGATATAACTGCAAAAAGGATTTTCCCTCATTTTCAAAAAATTTACTTACATTGTATATGTACGTTTTCCATACATCATTTGCATCATCGCCTGTTTTGGGTGGAGGTCATGACCACCCAAAATGGAAGTTGTTCCAATCAACCTATCGGGGGGCCGACAATAAACTGCGCGACCCTAAAAAGTCCATGGCCGAAATGAGGCACTCCAACCAAATTACCGATAGTGCGATGGTTTCCCTAAACGGGACCGGAGGTCTGAAGATTTGGGAGCCATTAAACCTTATCAACCAACATCGCTTTATACAGTATATAGATTGCCAAAAAAAGAGTCAGCCAAAAACCCTACTTACTGCTTTAAGGAAACATTTACATTCCGAGGGGAATCCTTATATCCATACTTGATAAATATCCAGAGTTTTCCAAAATGCATTAGCGTCTTTAGGGATATTGGTCGAGATAGACTATGGACTTGTCATTTTTTAAACAAAATCTCCTAAGTAAGTTTACAAATCCGAGAATATCCTCCAGACTTCATGTCCGAGGCACATCTCGAATTTTAAATTTATAAAGAAGCCCATACGTCTCCAACTATCCCAAAGACTTTCTTCTTTACACACATATCTACTAGACATTATAAACCATCAGCGTCTCTAGGGGTATTGGTCAAAAGTAGATTATGGACTTGTCATTTCAAAATCTCCCTAGAATTTACAAATCCAAGACTATCTTCCAGACTCCATGTCCGAGGCATGGCTTGAATTTTAAATCTCAAAGGAAGTTCGTACATCTCTGATACCCTCAAAGACACTTTTCTTGTATGCTGATTCGAGCTTAGCATTGTCATACAGGTGCCGACGCTGCTCAGTAAAAATAATTATCACCCCCACCAGTATCCGTATCCGCCATCTCGGTTCATGGCAGTATACGAAAATGGGAGAAGTATAAACAACCAGCCCCGGGGACCCTGGAAACCCCGAGAGGATCATCCTCAAAGTTCTAATCAGGCTAGAGCGCTTATTTTTCTGTCGACCCTGTCGAAGGTTACGCTACCACGGCCTCCCAAAGTGCTGAGCTTCAACCCCTGTCAGGTCCCCTTCGATTACTACCAAGCAAATTTGAAGGAAAGTCGACGCAAGGAAGAAATCAATCAAATCGACGGAATCACCCGGTCGGGAAGGATTTATGCTCCGACCGAGCCCGATAGAAAACAGAAAGAAAAGAAACTGGAATAAATAACTGAGGAAGAGATGCAAGAGTTCGTCAAAACCCTCAAAATCAACGAGTTCGATGTCGTTGAACAGCTAAGGAAAACTCCTGCTCATATTAACATACTAGCCTTGCTTCTCACTTCCGAGCCATATAGGGAGGCACTACTAACAGTGTTGAAGCAAACCCAGGTTCCTAGGGATATGACCCCAAATGTCTTACAAGATTTGGTCGGCTCGATCATGAGTCCGAGGATTATCACTTTTTCAGATGACGAGATCCCCGCAGAGGGAACAGGGCATGTTAAAGCCCTCCACATCGCTGTCAAGACCCGATGCATGATCGTCGCTCGGGTACTCATAGACAATGGCTCTGCACTAAACGTATGCCCCTGGGCAACCTTGCAGAGATTGGGAGTCAACTTTGATACTCTCCTCAATAGCACCATGACGGTAAGGGCCTTCGACGACTCTCGTCGGTAGACCATGGGTGAAATCGAGCTCCCTGTAGAGATTGGTCCCGTCACTTTCTCCATCAGATTCCAGGTCTTGGAGATCCCATCGGCATACAACTTCCTATTGGGTAGGCCATGGATTCACATGACTGCAGACATCCCTTCCAGTCTTCGTCAGAAAATAAAATTCATCATGGACGGTCAGCTTATTACGGTATTCGCAGAGATAGACTTTGCTATCTATAAAGCTCCGACCATTCTGATGATCCAAGCCAACGAACCATCCAGCTTCCAAATGTTCGAATGTGCTTCGGTAATCTACGGAACGCAAATTCCCCATAGATTTTCCAACAATATAGCATTCGTCATAAAATTCCTCCATACATATGGGTTTCAATGCGGAAAAGGATTAGGTCCCAAACTCGAGGGCCAAACTGAGCCACTAAACAGAGCATCACAGCTCCACAAGGTCGGACTAGGCTACAATCGCCCCCGCCGTGATCAGAAAGACAGAATCGCTCGTCAAAAGGGCAAGAACCGAAACAAGGGGCTACCTTATTTTAGAGACAGATTTATCTCTACCGGGCCCATGAGTTCCATAGCGGAAGGAGATGAAGAACAGTCTCCAGTATCAAATGATCAACACCTTTTCGAGGGTTCATCTACTGGCAATCTGCTCCAGGAAGACGAGAGTGATGATGAGGGGATGTCACAAATGTTCGATGATTTACAAGTCGCCGCAATTGACCCTCCATCTTCAAAACCAAATCTACATCACACCATTCGCCCCGCTCATCCAGGGGAACAACTACGCAACTGGACGGCATTCCCGATCCATCAAACCCGTGTATCACGGTAAACCGCGGTAATCTATGCATTTTTGTTATTGTATGTTTCATTTCTTGCTATGAGATATCAATGAATGCTACATTTGTACGATATATGTTCTTCCATCTTGTTACATCTAATGTCAAGAAAAGTTTTATATATTCTGTTCATTTATCTTCTCTGATAAGATATAAACAAATTTTCGAAAAAAATACACAACCGAACGTTCATCCTTTCACCTTGGAAACGGTCAAACAAATTTTAACACTTCGAGAGTAAGACTTCAAAGACGAATCGGATTAGGATCTGATTAGAAGCTAACAAAGAGTGTGAAGATAAAAACAAACAAATCAGAAGGCGTCAAGCCCAAAGTCTATAAGAGATCCATCTCGTCTACACCTCTGAGCCTCCAAAAACGGCTATCAGACGTGTACACAGACTTCTACTGGGGCAATGCATTATTCCTCATTCCATGGCTACAAGACCACCCTCAGTCCAAAAAACGAATCCCGTCACTCCAAGGCCGGATAAAGAATCTAGACGAGAAAAGACTAGCAACAGTCTTCCATTCTCAAAGTACTACCAAAAGAAAATCTCCAAAAGTTTTGACAAGTGTAGACAGTTAAAAGCCTTGCAGCAAGACGATTCCATCTTGAGGCAAGTTCTTCCCGTCTCATAAAAAGGCAAGTTCTTCCCCAATTTCCAAAGATCCGACATCGTATCCAAAGTATTGTCAGGCGGAGCCGTCATCTTAGAAGACATGGATGGACCCGAGTTCCCTCTTCCCCTTAATTCTGATATGTTGAAACTCTACTATGTCTAATTAGTAGCATCTATTTCCGAATTCGATGATTAAAATCTGACTTCATTAAAACATCATCTTCTTGACAATTGATCCGGTGAAATTAGAGTGTAGCAGCATTTCCACTCTCTCTTTCGAGGCTTCAATACAAATCTCCTTTTCTCATATTATCTGACAAGAGCGATTCAAAAGAAAAATATTATCATCATGATTATACGATGATCGCAAAAAATCGCCACCCCCTTTACACAAACAAAAAGGGGATTCTAAAAAAGATCTCTACCTATATCTTTCTAAATTCTTCAGTCTCTCCTCAAAATGAAAGTGCTCATGCTCGCTCGAAATCATCGGACCTTGGTCAAGAAGTTTATGCCTTGTCGAAGTCATAATCCGAATCATTATCAACAAAAATCATCATCATTATCCGGCATAGTTAAAACCTAAGAAGGAAAACTATGGCAAAATCGGAAAACCCCGCATGGTTAAAACCCGAGAGGGAATCATGGCAAAACAAAGGGGATACAAATCCGGTGTGGTTGAAACTCGAGAGGAGACTACAGCAAAAATGGATCTAGTACGATCAAAACCCGAGAGGGGACCGTAGCAAAATCGGAATAAAAAACAAAAGGCATCCAGCGTAACTATCAACCCCTGAGGGGAGTCACGACAAAAATGGATAAAGAAAATCCAACAAAACACACACGCACAGAATCGCTCTCCGGAGTCATTCAAAATTGCAGAACATATCCAAACAGCAGTGAAGTCAGAACCGACGCCGGCGCAACAATCAGCCTTCCGAAGAAAACGTTTCTTTGAGGATTTAGTCCGATTCGTCCTAGTGGTCTGTCGCTTCATGTGTCGAAAATTACAAAATCGTTTTCAAAGAAAGAATGAACTTAGGTTTCCGCCTTCGATTTAATCGGTCGGGCCCTATTCACAAAATTATTCGGATTGATCAACTTAAATTGAGTATCAATCTCCCTTATCAGAGAAGCATATGTGTCTGAGAATATATTTGCTTATTTGATAAAGCTTGCAGATAACATAAATATACTCATACATCCGAAACAATACATTGACGTTCTATACAGAAAAAGAAACATAGAATGTCAATATGCTAACTATTGCAGGTCTCTCCGAGAGAAAGCATCCAGCAAGCCCAGAAAAGCCTCACAAACCTCTCTGTATCTGGCAGTCATCACAGTACCAGTCTCTGTGCCTGATCTGTCGACGTCTAACAAATAGCGGAGCATCCGTAAAAGCATATGCAACTTAGTTATATCCGGATATTCGCCAGGGAACAAGTGCTCCAGGGAGGCAAAGCTGAATCATAAGCCCTCTACATCCAGGTAGTGAATCCCTCTCCCGAGCTAAACATCGACGAGCAGAACGCAACCGAGTGTGTGACCGCTGAACCTCTGCAACTGACCCAGCGTACGATCTAGACAGGGTATGAAAGTCCTCCTGCAACAGATCTCGCTCATCACCCAGGCTACCAATCAGGTCCTGTGACTCGTCCACTAACAAACTCGAACTCGCCAACTCATGTAGTAACCTGCCGATCTCCTCTAACTGAGTCGCATGCCATTGAGTTGCCTATCGCAAAGAATCCTCCAGAGAAGCTACCGTGCTAGTCGAACTGGCCGAAGCTCTCACCTCTGCTAATTCCCGCTGTAAACTACATGCGGCGACCTCCATGTCAGACAACTGCAGGGACAAGTGATCGACATGTCTCCGAAGAGAATCTCGCTCCCTAGTAACAGAAGAAATCTGTCGGATGGCCATGTCTCTCTCACCAGTCATTTGTGAATGCCGAGAATGTGAACGCATCATCTGCGAGGTGTAGCTCGAAGTCTACGACGCCAAGTATGATGACCACTACAGCAACAGAAATTGATCCAAATACACCGGGAAAGTGGCTACCATGCCAGCATGACGATCAATCTCCGATGCAATCCAGTCCAGATACGTCTCCGAAACACAAGGAGTATCACTGGTCCAAGTAGACGAGATCGTGACCCGCTGATCCCACAGAGCAGAAGCCTCTCCAACCAGTGGATGAGCAAAATGACTGGCAAAATCAAAATGGTACCGGCTGCCATCAATAAGCAAAGAAGAGGCCGGAACATCCTGGTCAAGCCCGAACTATCTGAGGACTCGGCACCTATAATACGGCACCACGCCGTACAAACCTACAAGTTGCAAAAAAGACAAGCCTAGCTCATACACAGTCACTGCATGCTCCATAGCACTAAAGACGCCGATATCCCAAACAACGGTATCCGGCGTAATACTATCCAAAGCTACTATCCAGACATCCAACCGATGAGGGATGTATCGTAAGTCAACCATCCGTTCGATCAAGAGCGTCAAGGGCATGTCAATAAACCACCTAGGGCGTGAAGAATGACTCCTGAAGATATGGGCGACAATCCAAACATATAATAGCTCAACGTCGCCACACGCACGAGAATCATGAGACAGTAAATATAGGGTCAACCCCCTGAACGTCTCTGCCAGAATTGCTGGTATGATGGTATGTCCCTCGATCACAATATCTACCCAGAAAGCTACACGCAGATCCAGCTGCCCATCATACCTCGGGAAGAATAGCTCCGCCAACAGTACAAAAGCAAAGGCATATATGCGTCTGCGAGAACCGGCACGACTGTCAGACAGTCTGACAAAATCAGCCCCCCATGGATCATAATAGCCCTCATCGCCAAACAGGCTCCATAGAAGATCGGGATGTATAGTCGGAATCCCGTCAATATCATCAGAAATCAGGGAAGCCCTTTTTAGACCTGTCAATGCACAAAAAGCCGTCCTAGCATTCCGATCAGGGAATATGTGGGCCACGGTCTCCAAAGAAGGCTGCATCCTCAAAGCAAAATGATACTCCTCCAATGTAGGAGTCATCTCATGAAGACCAAAATAGAATAGGCTCAAGGTAGGTATCCAGTACCTCACCAAAGCCAGCAGAAAGTCTGGGGCAACGTGAACGATCAAGAGACTAGCCACCCCACCGAACAATGGCTCGAACAAAAGCCGCTCAGTTGGGGCAAAAGATGCCCACCAAGCAACCAAGAGCGCAACAAAAGTAGGTGCAAATGACATTTTCTTACAGAGGAAAAACAAAGTATCGGTATCCTTTTTCACATGTCTATGCATTACAAAGTAGTAGACTAAAAAAGAGAGAAGTACAGTACAAAAATTAAAAGAGACAAACAGAAATAGATTACATTACATAAAGAATGCTTCTATTACAAAAGACACAAGAAGAACAAAAAGGGCTAACTAACATAGTGTCCTACTGAAAAAAAACAAAGCTATACAATGCATATCTGCTGCAAAAAAAATCTATGTCTATGTGCTGCAGGTACATCAGGTATCCCTGCTACAGCCATCATCTCGTCGACCGCGACGTCTGGGTCTCCTGTCAAAAAAACCTCTAGGGGGTCCGGGGGAGCCTGAAACAGAAAAACAAATCTATCAGCAGACAGAAAAGACAGTAAAGCAGGTTTACATAGATCTATGAAATGACAAAAACAGAAAGTAAACTATTGTGTTTACGTACCTCATCTGGGGGAAAGGACTGGCCTGGTGGTGCTCCTCTCTGCTGAGCGCTCCGCTGCTGGTAGTCCTGATAGAATCTCAACTGCTCATCCTCTGAAATGGTCTGAGAAGAATGGGCTCTGCGATCCGCACCCCTCATCATTTGAAATAAGCGCTCCTGCTCAGCGCCAATCGCCTCTCCGCCTCGAACTGTGGTCGTGGTGGTAAAGCGGCCGATGGATACACTCCGGAACCAGATAGTGTAGTCTCTCCTAACCATGAACCCATCAACGTCGTAATCTCCTGCAATCGGAGACCAAGTCTGCCCGAAAGTAGCAGCAAGCGGGCATCTGGGGATTAGAACCTCTCCTATCATCTGGCGCCAGCAGTGGTCGCCCATATACAGCTCCCAGGAAGAGTAGGAGAAGAAAGTGCATCTCCGAGATGACAAATAGATCTCGATGCCATAATTACCTCCCAATGCTATCAGCTCAAATGGCTGCCAGATGATATCGTCTGTCGTCCCTACAGTTACGAATTTTTAAAATCCCGATAGTATCTCCCTACGGCTATTACTCGGGTGCGAAATTTCGCTTACGATAGTATCTTTCTATGATTATCGTTTAAGTTGCAAAGCTCAGAAATCTTTTTTTAGTAATATCTAACTACGGTTATTAATTGATTGTCGAATATCACTTACGATAATATCTTACTACGATTATCGTTCAAGTTTCAAAGTTGTACAATTTTAGTAATATCTACCCATTGGTTACTAATCAATTGTCAGATATACGCTTGCGATAATATCTTCCTACGATTATCGTTCAAGTTATAGGATTTCAAAATTTTAGTAATAACTGTCTACGGTTAATTCCAAGTCACATTTTACGGTAATATCTGCCAACGATTATCGTTCAAAATTTTAAAAATAAAAGAGATGACGATTTTAATAATATCTTTCTACGGTTATTAATATACTTTGTTACGACTACTACCCACGATTACGATTTCAAAATCATGCCGACAATAGCACCTTTCTAAGGCTGTCTGTTAAAATCAAATTTTTAAAAACGCTATGATATCTATCTACGGTCATAGTGTCAAAGTTAAAGCATCAAAATTTTTCGGTGACAACTTTCTATAGGTCGCCCGACAATTTTTTTTTCAAAAACGCGTTGTCACGAATACGATCGTCAACTTACGAAAACTTCGGTCGTATTTTCCTACAATTACTATCAAGTCCTAAAATGTTTCAAAACGTGACATCTTTCTACCGATCGTCCGATAAATTTTTTAAAATACATTCTGTTTCGCGATCATAATCGCCCGTTCACCAAACTTCGGTATTACGTTTCTACAAATACAGTTAAGCGTCAGACATCGTGAATAACATCTCACTAAGGTTATTGTACGAAAAATTTTAACATCTTTCTAAGATCAACTTTTCAAAATCCTAGAGGCGTAATCTCACTAACGATCGCCCTAGTCGAGTTCAAAATGACATTTTCAAAATTTTCGTCACCGCCCCAAGTGTCACGACCCAACCCTAATCGGGCTCCATGACCGGCCAACGAGCAAGATCACAAAGGCCTACTAATATCGAGTCTAGGGATTTTACAACAATAATATAGCGGAAGCGCTGAACATAATTCAGTGTGCTTAGTTTTTATTAAATGATCAATAATAATACATCGAAAGAGGGGAAGGCTTATAAATTGCCTTTACAAAAGGGTACATCAAAGTGGCAATAATCAAAAGTGGAAGCACAAAAGGACTATGCTCCAAGCTATTCTTCGTCGGTACCTGAAAAAGGTTTTTAGAAAATGCATAAGCTAAAAGCTAGAGTGAAATCACAGTATACCAGATTTACAAGTTTCCATGGATAACAATGCGTTATCAGAAATCATCTTTCTTTCCTTTTGAATATAATACGTGGGGCTTATTAGCCCAAAAACATGTACGTGTATTTCCAAGTAAAGCCTATGGCCTTCTCAACGTCCTTCAGTACATAACTTACTTTTGTTTGTATGTTCATTTCCATATTCATTCGACATTCCGACATGATTTATGATGCTATTCACGGTTACAAGTAATCCCTGGGGAGCTACCCCAGATAGCGTAAAACGCAGAGTCGTGATATCACTGTGATCAATCTCGATATTGATCCCTCATTTCCCCTTCCTCGTCGGTTTCTGACTCCGCCCCCGGCGGCGAGCTACCGTGTCACCGTTCATGCCGTTCAATCATAAATCATTCCCTGTTTGCCAATCCATGGTAATAGAAAGAAGAGTGAGTGCTATTTTCTCTTGTTTGAAAGAACAACATAATAGGGTGAATGCTTAATAGCATAAAAGTACATTTCTCAATGATTAGCATGGTTTAGTAAGACTGTACGAGTAAATAAGATATACAGTGATTCACCTTTGTTTTTGGAAGCTCTTGCTAACTTTAAATCCTCAAATCTGTCAAAAGATGACTTAAACATTACTTCTAAGCTTCAATAAATCTATCACATAAGCTACTGATCCAGTCGAAGGGCCTTCTGGCCGAACAGACCTCTTGTCCGAAGGACAGTGGCCGACTGGCCTAGCTCGGGGAAAACACTGGTTGGTCTGAGGTTATTCTGAACCAAAAGGTCCTATTGCCGAGCTACGGGTGTTTCCAAGCAGAGGGTTCCGGGATAAGGTTTGGCCGAGCAGAGTTCTGCTGAGCTGAAAGATGGCCGAGTAGAGAGTGCCGAATAGCCAGAAGGGATGTCGGTCTAAGGTTGTGCGGGGATTTGAGTGTTCGGGCAAATGACTGGTCGAAATGGTTTGCAAGGTCACGTTAACGAGTTCTGGAATGTTTGCCGACCAAGCCAAGGCTTAGCCGACCTAAACGGGCCGAGTCTTATGTTATCGTTCTGCCGAGCAGTGAGCATTGCTGACTGCCGAACACTGGCAGTTCGGGAATGACTGCAATGGGTGTTCTGGTCGGTCGAACGTGTTACTAAGGGAAATACAAGTCTACAGGACTAGATGTCCGAACAACATAAGGTCTGACCGAGCTGAAATAATCAAACATAAGAAATGGCGGACCATCCTTTCTGTCGAGTAGTGGGGCTCTGGCATGTGGGAGGTCGGTAGTGCATGGTGATGGATAAACAAGGTTCTGTAGTGGTCCGGGCAAGTGTGCCGAGCTGAGGTAACGTTCAGCCGGAGAGTCCAAAGATAAACCAGGCCTGGTTGGCTTAATGCCGAACAGAAATGCTACGGTAAAAAGCTCTGGAAGAGCCAAGGGTGTTCTGCCGAGCTGATTAGAGTTCGGCTAAGTCCCTTAGGGGCTTGCCGAGCAGAAATACAAAAACAAATGGTTTAACCGAAGGGCTGAGAGTTTACCTGAATGGTTCCTGGTCTGGCAAGGCCTTGCCGAGCTGAAGGTTGTCCGGGAAGGCTGGTCCAGACAAGTGTAGGAACAGTGAACCGAATGCTTGTTTGGAGGACTGGAGAAGAACTGGTCGGCAAGAGCTTGGCCGAACAAGGGTGGACGGTGTAAACCGGAGGCTTCTGGAAAAGTGTGGAGAACAAGGACTGGTCGGCTATGGTTCGGCCGAACAGTTGTTCCGAACGGCTATGTGCTCGGGAATGACTCTTTCTCACTCTAGAATTTAGTGCTCAAGAGGAAATGCTGGTGCGGGACTTGAATCCTCCAAAGGGGTGGTATTTATAAAGGTTGGGAGGAGTCTGGGGTGGTTGGTGAACATTAAATGTTGATTGGGACCCTTCTTTAATCCTGCCAAACAGGTCAGTGTATTTTCCTATCCAGGTCAGGTCTGAGCTCCTGACCTGTCAGTCTGCAACATGCGGCTGTGTTGTCCCATCCGAGTCAGGCGCCGGTACGGTCCGGATGGGGCGGGTCCCTAGCGCTCGGCAGAGCTGCCGCGCAGCCGGTTTCTTGCGCGGGGCTGGGCTGGGCTGGTCGGCTGGGCCGACTGGGTTGATCCGTCCTAGGCCGCTCGGACAGCTTTGGGCCCTTGGTTCTTTTCTTGCCTCACTAATTCTCTTCTTTGGGCTCTTAGCCTAGCTTATCCCTTTTTTTATTTATATCAAACCTCAACTCTTATTTTTATTTAGCCTTAATAATTTCAATTTATAATTAAAGATAAAATAAACTCGGTATTTTGGGCCGGGACCTCACATCCTCCCCACCTTAAGAAGTTTGGTCTCTCAAACTTTAAATAATTACGTAAAAGGTGTATGGATAGAATGTTATACCTTAGTCGAATAGCTGAGGGTACTTTAGGCGCATATCGCTCTCTTTCTCCCAAGTGGCTTAGTTTCCTGACTGGTTCTCCCACCAGACTTTGACGAGCGGGATGACTTTATTCCTGAGTTGCTTCTCTTGTCGATCCATGATGCGGACAAGTCTCTCCTCGTACGCCAAATTTTTCTCAATCTCGACGGTAGGTTGAACTAGAATATGTGCAGGGTCGGATACATACTTTCGAAGCATAGATATGTGAAATACGTCGTGGACATTGGCTAGCTCCGGGGTGAGTGCTAATCGGTAGGCAACTGGTCCAATTCTCTCGAGGATCTCGCAAGGTCCGATATAGCGGGGGTTGAGCTTTCCTCTCTTTCCGAATCTGATGACACCTTTCATGGGTGATACTTTTAAGAATACTTTGTATCCTTCCTGGAACTCCACTTCCCTTCGTCGTGCATCCGCGTAGCTCTTTTGACGGTCTTGGGCTATCTTCAGCTTGTCCTGAATGAGTTTGATCTTCTCCGTAGTTTCTTGCACAATTTCTGGTCCGGTAGGTGCTTCTTCTCCAATCTCTGTCCAACATGCTGGCAATCTGCACTTCCTACCGTACAATGCTTCGAATGGCGACATCTTAATGCTTGCGTGGTAACTGTTGTTGTAGGTGAATTCTGTTAAAGGTAGGTGCTCTTCCCAGCTTCCCTGAAATTCCAAAGTGCATGCTCGAAGAAGGTCTTCTAACATCTGGATCGTTCTTTCTGATTGGCCGTCGGTTTGGGGATGAAAGGCGGTGCTGAAGTTCAACGTCGTTCCCATTGCTTTCTGTAGGGATTTCCAAAATCTAGACACAAAACGGGGGTCTCTATCAGATGAAATTAAAACAGGCGTACCGTGTAATAGGATAATCTCTCGGAGGTAGGTTGCTGCCATCTGATCTATTGAATACATGTTTTTGATCGGAATAAAGTGAGCTGACTTGGTCAGGCGATCGACTATTACCCATATCGTGTTGTTGCCTTTGATGGTTCGAGGAAATCCTACAACGTAGTCCATGGTGATGTCTTCCCATTTCCACTTAGAGATGGGCAGAGGATGAAGTAATCCTGCTGGCTTCTGACGTAGTGCCTTGACTTGCTGACATTCGAGGCATCGATCGATCTAGTTGGCTATATTCTACTTCATGCCCATCCACCAGTATGATCTTTTGAGGTCTTGGTACATCTTCGATCTTCCGGGGTGAATTGAAAATCTTGACTTGTGTCCTTCGTTCATGATCTTTCGCTTGAGGTCCTCAAGGTTGGGTATGCAAATTCGGCTCCGAAACTTGAGGAGGCCTTCTTGCATGGTGAACTCACTTCCTGGTTGGTCTTTGATGCTTTCTTGGATTTTCTGCAACTTCGGATCGTTTTCTTGGAGGGTCTTGATCTCTTCGATGATGGATGGTTCTGTAATAATCGTTGCGAGGTGTGCTGAGTAGGGGTGGTCTTCCTTTCTGCTGAGGGCGTCGGCTACAACGTTTTCTTTCCCTGGATGGTACTGGATGTTGAGGTCGAAATCCTTCATAAGCTCTAGCCATCTTCGTTGTCTGAGGTTCAGCTCCTTCTGGGCGAAAACATATTTCATGCTTTTGTGGTCGGTGAAGACGTCGCAAGTGATTCCGTAAAGGTAGTGGCGCCAAATATTGAGTGCGAAGATTACTGCTGCGAGTTCCAGGTCATACGTAGGGTAGTTATTCTCGTGAGGCTTCAGCTGTCGGGAGGCATAAGCGATCACCTTTCATTGCTGCATGAGGACGCATCCTAGTCCTTTGTGTGAAGCATCGCTGTAGACAGCAAATCCTTCTTCTCCACTGGGTAGTGCAAGTACGGGTGCAGTCGTGAGACTTCTCTTCAGTTCCTGGAAGCATCTTTCTCTTTCTCTGTCCATACGAATGGTTCCTTCTTGTAGGTGAGTTGAGTCATTGGCATGGCGACTTTTGAGAAATCTTGGATGAATCGGCGGTAGTATCCAGCGAGTCCTAAGAAACTTCGAACTTCGGTGACTGATGTTGGTGCAGGCCAATTCGAAATTGCTTCTATCTTTTATGGGTCTACTGAGATGTCGTCTTTGTCGATAATGTGACCAAGGAAATGAACACTCTTCAGCCAAAATTCGCATTTGCTAAACTTTGCGTACAGTTGCTTCTCCTTTAGGGTTTGTAGAACGATAGACAGGTGTTTGGCATGTTGCTCTTCGTCTCTTGAGTAGATGAGAATGTCGCCAATGAATACAATCATGAATTCGTCGAGGAACTTGGCGAAAATACGATTCATCAGGTCCATGAAAGCTATTGGGGCGTTGGTTACTCCAAAGGGCATGACTAAGAATTCATAATGACTGTAACGGGTGCGGAAGGCAGTCTTTTCAACATCTTCTGGCTTGACTTTGAGCTGGTGGTATCCTGAACGTAGATCGATCTTTGAAAATACTCAGTCTCCTTGCAGTTGGTCGAATAGGTCGTCGATGTGGGGAGGGGATATTTTTTCTTGATCGTAACTTTGTTCAACTCCCGATAATCGATGCACAGACGCATAGTTCCATCCTTCTTCTTGACAAATAGCACTGGCGCTCCCCACGGTGATGAGCTGGGTCGGATAAAATTCTTCTCGATCAATTCTTGCAGTTGAGTCTTCAATTCTCTTAGTTCTGCTGGTGTCATACGGTAAGGGGTTTTGGAAATTGGTTGCGTTGCTGGCATAAGGTCAACGGAGAACTCCATCTCTCGATCAATGGGCATTCTGGGTAGGTCTTCTGGAAATACTTCAAGGTAGTCATGTACTACTGAGATGTCTTCCTTTGAGGCGTCTTTCGATTGAGTTAAGGTGATGCTACGGAGATACCCTTGGCATCCTTTTTGTAGAAGACGACGGGCTTTGGCGACAGATACGAAATACGGGGGTGAAATGACTCCTTCTCCCTTGAGTTCAGACTCCCCACCTTTGGATTCAACAATGGTGATAGACTTTCCAGCACAGTCGATCTTAGCATTGGACTTGGACAGCCAGTCCATTCTAATAATGACGTCGAAGTGGGCCATATTTAAGGGAATAAGATCTATAGATGATAGGGCTCCATTCATGGATGACTCACAATTTCTAAGGATCGTAGAGCAAAGGACACCTTTACCCTAAGGGTTCAGGTTTTCGGGAAATCTTTTCTGAATGTGATAGCGAAATAAAAGAATGTGTGGATCCTGAGTCAAACAAGGCATAAGTAGGAATATTGCAGATGAAAATTCTACCTGCCACAACTCCCTCTTCATTGCGAGGATCTCCTGGGACGAGTGCAAATGCTCTCCCTTGACGTTGGTTGTTGTTGCGGTTCCCTTGGTTATTTGTTTCTTGGAGCTCCAATGGGCACAATATTTGCTCTAGTTAGCTTTGGGCAGTCCCTCTTGAAATGTCCTCTTTGACCGCATCCAAAGCAAGAATTTGCTCGACATTACCCAAAATGTGGCTTTCCGCAGGACGGGCAAAGCGGTATTGGCTTCCTTTCTTCGTTTATTCTCTCCTGGTTCCTCCCGAAATTCTGCTTCTTGGGAGGGTTGGTTCTTCCTTGATTCTGACTCTGATTCTGCCTCTTTCTCTCCTGATAGCGTCGGCTCTCGTCTACGTCTTGTTCAACTAGTATTGCTCTGTCCAGCACGTCAGCATATGATGGTAGAAGGAGGGGCCGAACAACTCTACGGATTTCGGGTCTCAACCCATCTTCGAATCTCCGGGCTTTCATTTCATCGGTGGTAGTCAGATACGGAGCGTATTCGGCGAGGTTGGTGAACTCTGCTTCGTACTCGGCCACGGTGGTGGCTCCTCTCTGCTTCAGATTTTCGAACTCCATTCGTTTAGTATTCAGCATGGCACGAGGTGCAAACTTCTCCTTGAAGATCTCCAAGAATCTTCCCCAAGTTGTGACGGGCTCCGATGCGTTCTTCAGATTCCACCAACGATTAGCTTCTCCCACTAGAAGGTCGGATCCGATGTCGACTTTCTGTTTCTCCGAACATTGAAGGAGTCGGAAGTTCTTCTCCATCTCCGAGATCCACTCGTTAGCTTGGATAGGGGTCCATTCCTCCTTTGAATGTCGGGGGCTTTAGCTTCAAGAATTCCTTGACTATAATCATGTTTGCGATTGGTTGAGCAGGGTGGATGACTTCTTCTTCTAAGTTCGCCGATGGCGGCTCGACTACTGGTTCCTGATTTTGCATCTGGTTTATGACTTCCTATTGAGCTTGGACCATTCTTGCCATCATCCTCATCATTTGACGCAGCTCACCGATCTCGCCACGATCATTTCCATTAGCTCGTGTATTCACCATTCTGTGTGCGAAAGAATTTATAATTAATATTAAGAGAAAAGACTGATTAATTCATGACGATCGAAACATGACATAAGTAGATAGATATTTTAAGTGTGTCCGGGGCACACTACAAAATACGGCGGAAATTCTAGAATAATATGGTGCTAATCGCTGGGCCACTCATAAGGTGGGTAAACCCATTCCTCTCGATCTATGTCGACGTCTTCCTCGGCTTCTTCTTCATTCTCACTGGGGTCTTCCTCGGGATCATCCTCGAAATTGAGGCCCACCCTCCATTGTGCCAATCCATAGGTTCTTCTTCTTCAGCTGCTTCCTCTTCCTCGGGTGGGGCTTCATTGTTATTACCGTTGAAAATGGGGTTCCTTGCTCCGTCTATAAGATGCTCGTATTCCCAATTCTGGATAGATCTCCTAGCTACTACGCATGCGCGTTCCAATAGTCGCAAGTGGTAGTTAATCATGGCTCGTACCTCTTCCTCCGCGTTATCCTCGAACCTTACCGCTACTTGGGCTATGAGGTCCAAAGTGATCGTCGTTGAATCCGCATGAGCCTGCTCTTGGACTTCCTCACTTACAATAAAGGTTTCTTCATCTTCTTATGGTACAGCTGGCGGCGGTGCGATTTCATGCTCGCCTTCAGAATCACTGCTACAGAAGTCACTGGTAGCGTAATCACTGCCGCTGCTAGACATGGCTAAGACATATACACACAAATATAGATAAGTACATCTCTAAGTATTTAACGAATATTTCTAACGTAGTGAGTGCTTCGATCCTATTCCTGGGTTTGTTCGAAATCCGAAAACTCTTGCTCTGATACCACTGTTGTCACGACCCAACCCTAATCGGGGTCCATGACCGGCCAACGAGCAAGTTCGCAAAGGCCTACTAATATCGAGTCTAGGGATTTCACAACAATAATATAGCGGAAGCGCTGAACAGAACCCAGTGTGCTTAGTTTTTATTAAATGATCAATAATAATACATCGAAAGAGGGGAAGGCTTATAAATTGCCTTTACAAAAGGGTACATCAAAAGTGGCAATAATCAAAAGTGGAAGCATAAAAGGACTATGCTCCAAGCTATTCTTCGTCGGTACCTGAAAAAGGTTTTTAGAAAATGCATAAGCTAAAAGCTAGAGTGAAATCACAGTATACCAGATTTACAAGTTTCCATGGATAACAATGTGTTATCAGAAATCATCTTTCTTTCCTTTTGAATATAATACATGGAGGCTTATTAGCCCAAAAACCTGTACGTGTATTTCCAAGTAAAGCCTATGGCCTTCTCAACGTCCTTCAGCACATAACTTACTTTTGTTTGCATGTTCATTTCCATATTCATTCGACATTCCGACATGATTTATGATGCTGCTATTCACGGTTACAAGTAATCCCTGGGGAGCTACCCCAGATAGCGTAAAACGCAGAGTCGTGATATTACTGTGATCAATCTGGCTATTGATCCCTTATTGCCCCTTCCTCGTCGGTTTCTGACTCTGCCCCCGGCGGCGAGCTACCGTGTCACCGTTCATGTCGTTCAATCATAAATCATTCCCTATTTACCAATCCATGGTAATAGAAAGAAGAGTGCATGCTATTTTCTCTTGTTTGAAAGAACAACATAATAGGGTGAATGTTTAATAGCATAAAAGTACATTTCTCAATGATTAGCATGGTTTAGTAAAACTGTACGAGTAAATAAGATATACAGTGATTCACCTTTGTTTTTGGAATGAGCTCTTGCTAACTTTAAATCCTCAAATCTATCAAAAGATGACTTAAACATTACTTCTAAGCTTTAATAAATCTGCCACATAAGCTACTGATCCGGCCGAAGGTCCTTTTGGCCGAACAGACCTCCTGTCCGAAGGACAGTGGCCAACTGGCCTAGCTCGGGGAAAACACTGGTTGGTCTGAGGTTATTCTGGACCGAAAGGTCCTATTGCCGAGCTATGGGTGTTGCCGAGCAGAGGGCTCCGGGCTAAGGTTTGGCCGAGCAGAGTTCTGCTGAGCTGAAAGATGGCCGAGCAGAGAGTGCTGAACAGCCAGAAGGGCTGTCGGTCTAAGGTTGTGCGGGGATTTGAGTGTTCGGGCAAATGACTGGTCGAAATGGTTTGCAAAGTCACGTTAACGAGTTCTGGAATGTTTGCCGACCAAGCCAAAGCATAGCCGACCTAAACGGGCCGGGTCTTATGTTATCGTTCTGCCGAGCAGTGAGCATTGCTTACTGCCGAACACTGGCAGTTCAGGAACGACTGCAATGGGTG
>NMUG010000521.1:0-21763 GCA_002855965.1 Monotropa hypopitys | reverse complement strand
TCGAATCTCATTTACAATACGAATTGAAATTCCGGAAAATAGTTCATAAAATACGGGTCGCTACAGATGGCATATGGAATTCCAAATCTAGTGATGATGTTCTTCTACACAAACTGCTCTATGTTGCACTCGGTGATCTTTGATAGCGGGTCTACTTCGATCCACTTGGTGAAGTAGTCTATCTCCACCAATAGATGCTTCTTCATTCCTTTGGATTTAGGCATGGGACCCATTATGTCCAGCCCTCACTGAGAAAGAGTCATGGACTTCTGAGAGGTGCCAGGTCTTCTGAAGAAGAATGTATGATGGGAGAGAACTTTTGACATTTTCACAATTTTTGACATAGACTTTGGCGTCTTCCTGCATGTACGGCCACCAGTATCCCTAAGAGATGGTCTTGTGTGCTATTGAACATCCCCCCTATGTGACTGCCGCACACACCCCGTGGATTTTGTAAAGAAATCGTTAAACAAGTTCTGGGTTTACGCAGTATAAGTATAGCCCTGTGAAAGACTTACTATAAGGAACTTTATCTGGTAAGAGTCGGTACCTTGTTAACTTGATCTTTATCTCGTGTGCTTCTTTCTTGTCTATCGGGGGGAACCCACAAACATCTACAACCCCTTAGAATCAAGGTTTTCCTTAAATGTTTTTAAGTTTTTATACAAAAACATTTTTAACTTGAACCCTCATAATCAATACTGATTTTTTTCTCAACCTACAAATTAAAGACATAAAAATGATCACAAGAATACTTACTTGAACATCTCCAAGGTTAGGAGATGATTCATCCATTAATTCTTTGCTAATTTCATGAATCTCCTTAAGCACTCCTTCTCTCACTTTCTCTATCTCTCTAACTTAGATGCAACACTGAATGAAGATTAGGGAAAACAACCCCTTCCTTCCCCCAACAAATCAGATTTTTAATGATCAATTGCCAAAATGCCCTCCTCTATAACACCCTGTTATAACAATGCCACTCATATATACACCCTACACCCTCATACTAGGTTATAACCCTTAAATTAACATCAAACATGTTATTTTAACTATAATATCTCCATTCAAACTAATTCAATTATTCACTTAATTTATCAATTAAAACATCAAATGAGACGGGTGTGACAATAGATGCATGGATGGTTCGACAAGATTAAACTATGGAATGATGAGGCGAAAAGTATGGATAGATTCGTCTGGACATCTTGTTATGGGACCACCTTAATGCCTAGTGTTTTACCACATCTATATAATAAAACAGGATGGATTTTGAATTTCCTATATTTTCAACCATTAGATCTAAATCAAAGGTCAAGATTGATTTTCAATATAACTTAGTACTTTTCACCTAAAAGCAAATAACTACTCACTTCCATCACTTTTTAGTTTTAATCTTTCTTCATAGCACCACTGCCATTACTTTTTTGGTTTTCACTCAAAACCTAATAAGAACAGAAATAACATCAAAATCTTCATTCTGTGTCTTTAGGCACGGGTATGCACTAGTCTATATAATAAAATATAATGGATTTTGAATTTCATATATTTTCAATCGTTAGATCTAAATCAAAGGTCAAGATTGATTTTTAATATAACTTAGTACTTTTCACCTAAAAAGCAAATAACTATCCACTCCCATCACTTTTTAGTTTTGATCTTTCTTCATAGCACCACTGTCATGACTTTTTGGTTTTCACTCAAAACCTAATAAGAACAGAAATAACATTAAAATCTTCATTCCGTGTCTTTAGGCACGGGTATGCACTAGTTTAAGAAGATTGCATAACTTTGGGGTCATTTTATATCTATGGATGAAAAAATAGTAATTATTCCTCTCTTGTTAAAGAATAAATTCTTATTTCTATAGAAGCTTTGGACAAGATTGGTGACAAGATCCATGTTGAAATCAGAGGTAGGAAATACTTGGTCAGAGTCTCAATAAGAGCTAGATCTTTCAAAACCAATACCTTCCTAATATTCAAGCTCAAATGAGTTTTGAGGATGAAATTGTTGGAAGTTGTGAAGAGAACTAGATCAAATAGAAGTTTCTCGTGTCGTTTGCTTGAGAAACTTGTCTAGCGACCGTCTTTGCTCGATCGAGCATCGAGCAGATCATTGTTTCAGTAGTTCTCAATTCTTTAGAGTTGAGTGACCGAAGTCACTTGAGTGACTAATCGAGCAAAAGATTTTGCTCTAGTGACTTGTCAAGAAAAGGCGGTGGTAGATTACCCTGTTTTATACATTTTAGGCTTTCTGTTATATAGACTTTTAAAACACATAGAGAGGTTGTATGAAAATAGAGGAACAAGGGTTGGTAATCCTCCATTGATTTCGATCTTCTAATAGTATACTGGTATGGCTCCAGGGATGTAGACAAGTTTCCAAACCTCGTATATGTGTATGTCTCTCTCTCTCTCTCTCCTCTCTACTTTCTTTAGTTTGATTATTTCTTGTGTTATTCATTGTTTTATAAGATCATGTGCACGTGTCTAAGGATTTGATTGAGAGCATAGTTTAATATAGGATCATTTTTTGTGTCATCAAATCTACAACTAGTATCAGAGCTGCGATTGCATAAAAATATGTTGATTTAGGGTTTGTACATTTGCCCGAAGGTTTCACTGAGGAGAAAAGCTATGGGTTTTGGAAAAAAATTATAAAATTTGAGGGTCAGATTTTGCCTTTTGGAAGATATAGATAAAGGATTATCTGTTTTAGAAAGATTTATACCGACAGCTATTCGGGAAAGAGAGAGGACTGGAGAAGGATGAGGCAGATAAGGATTGGGATGTTCTTAACTAGAAAGTGATGGGATTGATTTGCTTGTCGCTCTCAAAATCTGTGGCACACAATATTCTAAAGGATACAACCACATATGGTTTGATGGTGGTGCTTGCTTTGATGTACAAATTCCCATTAGCTCCAAACAATGTACATATTATGAAGAAGTTATTTAATCTCAATATGTCCAAGGGATGTTCTTTTATGTCTCACTTTAGTGAGCTGAATAAAATAGTGGATTAGTTGGTCTATGTTAGTATTGTCTTTGATGATGAATTTTGGGCTCTTTATTCCTATCTCAGTTGTCAGACAGTTGGAAGGGTACGTGTCACAACCCACTCTAATAGGACTTGGCCTATACAAAGTGATGTGTGACATCCCAACTTATCAATCAACTAAAAGAGACATCTATCTAGATGATACAATAATTACATTAAAGTAATTTGGCGAGTGCCCGAAGATTGTCCTTGCTCAAGTGGTGGAGATGGAGGTGCAGGAGACTCAGTAGGTAACTCGGTAGATAATGGAGTAGGTTCGGGATGAATGACAACTTGCATAGAGCCTTGTTCTTGCCTCAAAACATCACCCATCGATTTCATATTTCTTTTACCGCTTGTACCTTTCTATTTTCTAATGTACGTCCTCATTTTGATTCAAAACAATCAGCAAAAGCATAAACCAGATTTTCTAACAGATACCTCAGATACTGGTATCTGAGAATTCCAGGATATCGGTATCTGACTCAGTGGAATCACAACGATAGCGAACTACGGTTTCTTGAAAAAATCACTTTCAATCACTAACCAGGGATTCGCCTCAATCAATATAAAACAATATCACATCTAAGAAGTAGCTACGCACCTTTATTCTTCAATTTCTGATTTGATTTCAACTTTGAAGCGATTAAGGTTTTCTGTATGTGCTGGGATGTGATTTAGAAAGAGGATGGGTTTTAGAGAATAGCTGCACTGGAATGTGTGAGCGCTATAAGACGAGAGAGACAAGAGGGAGAGAGACCTGAGTGAGACGAGAGAAGGAGGGACCTGGGTAAGGTAGCAGGTGTAGGGTTTCTATTGCTAGGCTATGCGGTTTCTAAGCAACATCAGCTACTGAGATTCAATCCATGTAAGTCCTGCTATTATTGTTTGGGTAGTTCTATACATAACCACTAAAATGCTAAATGCAGTCCAAGATTTTTTTGTACACTTCGGAAACTAAAATCTAAATGATTTTTTCACAATTTTTTGAACTGTTCGAAAATTAATTTCCGAAATGTTTTAAACACTTCAGAAACTAAAATCCGAAAAAACCTATTTTGTTTGGAAATTAGTTTCCGAAGCAAAAGTCGTGGGCTGCATTTAGCATTTTAGTGGTTGTATATAGAACTACCCTTATTGTTTTTTAAAAAATTATTTCCCAGATACCAGTATCACGGCTTTTCCAGATATCGGTATCATAAATTTCTGTCCAAATTCTCATTTTCTCCTTCTTTGACTCTCCGATCAACTTCTAACACCCTCAACATCAACAAAATATCATCCAACCTTTTTCGAGAGCGAATGTGACCTTTAGCCTCCTAAGATTGTGAAAGATGACACTTCCCAAAGGATGGTTTTCCTAGGTTTGATATGAAAGAAATGGTCGACCCAAAAATCAAAATATAATGTGCATTTAGGCTCAAAAAGGTACAAAGGTTGTATGTAAAATAAAATATTTGTGGGTATATTAATGAAAGAATGCCTCAAATCATTTTTCTCAAATTCTCAACTTTATGAAAAGAACAAGTTCAATCATCAACACATACATATGTCATAAGATGAAATTATTTACCCTACAACTGATGTCACGTCCCAGATTTTCAAACCATATTTTTTTTGAAATATAAAAATGGACAATATGGACTAATAAGATTAAACATCTACTCATTCCAAAGTGCGGAAAGTAAAAAAGGGAAGGGAGAATGCCACACACACACACAATATTTAAGTTTACAGTCCAACCAAAAATAAATATTACAATTCCGGGAACATGAATTTGTAATTAAATAAAACTAAAAGAAATCAAACTAGGATACCCAAAGATGTGGCACCCAAAGCTCCAAGTTTCCAATCAAACAGCTGGGTCAGTACCTAAAAATAGAGGGTTAGGCAACAGCCTAGTAGAGAAAGCCTATACCCAAATATATCCCAAGTTGGGACAAAAGATGCGAGTGCGAGAATAAAATATGAATCCATGTGATGAGGACCATTTCATAGTTCCAAAATTATTTTCCAAGTTCTTTCCAAACTTATATTTTCCAAAGCCATTGGTTTCTTTCAAAAGCTCGACTTGACAAGATCAAGGAGAAATATTTCTTTCAAATATCTCATCTCAACCCTAATGAAATTAAGGGAGGTACAATCACATTATTAAGATTTTATTGATTTTCGGCTTATTCCGCGCTAGTCGCGTGCCAGCTACCAACCGTATGTTCTTCTGAATTATCCTACCTTAGGAAGGGCTCCAGTGGACCCCCATTGCGCAATGTAGTGAGTGTAATCCACTCAGGGAACGAAATTCATGTATGATAAATTTAGCCAACTCAACTCGTCTATCATGTAAATGGTCAATTTAAAACATTTGTTTAATTTCTAGGATTAGGGCATCCATACCTCCTAATCACCCCAAATGACCAAACCTGAATTTTCAAAGTTGATATTCAATTCCTCCAATTAAAATGTTTATTAGGTCATAGGACCATTTTCCATCATCAATTTCAATGATAAACCCTTAAATTTCAATATTTTCTCAACACCTAAAATTAGGTTTTTATACAAATTGGGGGTTTTCAAAAATTATTTGGGGATCTTGAAATTGATGACTAGAAAGGTCAATTAAGACCCTTAACAATGTAAACCCTCAATCAATTTGCAAATAATTGAACCCGAGACATGAACTACGAAATTTCCTCAACCTATCTTGATACATAGAGGAAGAAGAAAACAATCCAACCAAGGAGATAAGAGGGGTAAAAGAACTATACCTTGTAGGAGGATTCAAACAAAAACTTACACAACCCTAGGTGAGGGGTTCTTCATAAGCACCCGAATTATGCACACCACCACGTAGCTCTCGGCTTCCTCTTCAATGTTTGTGAAGACAAAATCTTCAAAAAGTCCCTCAATCTCTCACAAATCTAGAGAGAAAGGAGAGAGAAATGGGAGAAAAAGAGAGAGAAGGGGGGCTACGGCTGAGGAGGGAGAGAGAGAGAGAGTTTAGAATAAATGTGAATAGGATTCCTGATGTAACGACCCGTATTTTATAAAGTATTTTCGGAATTTTATTCGTCTCGTAAATTATATTTAGAATCTTGAATTATTTTACCTTAAAATCTTAACGTAATTTTAAGGTGGTTGACCCTAGATTATGATAGAGAATTCGAATATGATCTCAACGCAACTTGAATGGCCTAAATCGGAGGTCGGACGAGAAAGTTATTAAATTTTTAAAGTTTTCATAAGAATTTCCTTAAGGCCGACCGGTACACGAAATGTCGTCGACCGGTCGGGATAATTCAGAGAGTCTTCAATTAGGCATTGACCGGTACACACAAAGTGGTCGACCGGTCGTGTAGGTTCAGTGTAAATTTTAAAGGGGCGCGACCGGTACACAAGATGTGGTTGACCGGTCGCCGAATTTCAGAGAGTTGTTCAAAAGGGCCGCGACCGGTACACGCAATGTGGTCGACCGGTCGCGAAGGCCAAATTTCGCACAGAATTGCTTTATTAAGGGTATTTTTGGAATTTCGCGTGTATGGAGTATATATACCAAATGAAGCCCGAAAATGGGTCATCTTCTTCACATTTTTTGAACCCTACTCTCTCTCTACCTCCATTACACATATCCTCTCACTTCTCTCTAGGATTTGAAGGCTTTCCAAGGGGATTTTAGAGAAATCCCAAGCATTAACATTGTTCTACGCATCTCAAGCTCTCCGGTGAGCACCATAGTTCAGCCATTCGTCGATTTTCGGAAATTTTGGAGAAGCTCTTTGAGGTAAGATTTCTCTATGGCTTACTATGTTCTTAATTGTGTTCCCTTCCCTTTCCTTGAATCTTGAACATATTGCCACCAATTTCGTAGGTATCATTTATGGGTTCTCTAGACCTAGGGTTTTTGGTCAAATCATGAAATTAAAGGGTGGAATGAACTCCCTAGGGTCTTGTCTAGCTATACATGGGTTCAATTTAATATTGTATGTTGAAATGTGAAAAGCCCTAAATTTATGATTTCACTATTTTGGAAATTTGGGGGTTTTGACTCTAAGATCATGGAATCATTAAATTGAGCTTCCTTTTATGAAATTAGGTACATGAAAACACTAAGGAGTGAACTTGAACCTATAGCTATGTATGATGCAAAATTGAGATAATGTGATCTATTGTGAATTGACTAGCTAAGGCTAGGGATAAAAATGAACACCATGGTTTGTGACACACCTACTAGCTTTGGCTAGGACTATGAACTAAGAAATGAGTTCACATTGACACTATGAACGATGCGACGATACGACCTACTAGCCGTGGCTAGGAATTTTCCGATAGGGGTTCTATGATTATTATTCGGGAATGGACTTATGATGGGATTCCCAGGATGGTCGCTCCATCCACGACATTGTGCACAATGGGGGTTACTTGGGCCCTCCCAACATTACTTGGGAAGACGCTAGGCAAGGAGTGGGTTAGTTATTCGGCCAACCACTACCCTATCCTACTCTATCGAGGTTACTTGACACTTAATTTGGAATGGACTTATGATGGGGTTCCAATGGACACTTGCTATACGATTGAATAATATATGGAATAGACTTGAGATGGAATTCCGGAAACTATTTACTATTGTAAAGAAAGAGGATGAACTCACACTCCTACTTGGTACTTGTATAAATGAGAAACAATAATGAGTCATATAGGAGGGTACTTGTAGATGTTACCCGTTTATCCTCCTTACTCTTATTTACTTCGGTTATATTAGAATCGTGTGTATAGTGGGACCAAATGTCATGCATCATCTAGTTCATCCATGCTTGATGTACTCTGCTCATATCACACACTAGTCACGCCAATTATTTATATAGTTTGCTATAGATATTTCCTACTTTGGCGTGACACGCCCTTTTCTTTTAAAGGTTCTGCAGGGAAGAAACCAATTTTGGAAGATCTTGAAGCCCCTTGATCACCATGACTATTTGGTAGCCTTTTTGGGAACTTTGCTCTCTATTGTTTTGAAAACACCCAGATTGTGGGTTGTCGATACTTATGGAATGTAATAACTTAACCCTTATTTTTCCTTCTCTTCTACCTCTTCTGTGTTTTGAACTTATGACTTAAATTTTCCGCATTCACACTCGGATTTTTGGTAAGTTTGGAATGGGATGTGTTTGGTATTTAGACTTGTCTTAAATTATGCTGAGCCATGCTTGTTTCCCCATTTATAAAGTAAATCAAAAAAATGGTTAATCCGGGGCGTAACAACTTGGTATCAGAGCTTTCGGTTTTGAAAACTTAGGCCTTTGGGGAGACTTTAGTCTCAATGGGTTGCATTGTGTTCGTTGACATGGCATGCATGCATGAGCATTTAGATATGCATTGACATTTTATCCCTAGGTTGGCATAAATCCTAAAATGATGTTGGTACGTTGTTCTTTTGTGGGTACACTACTTCTACTGATTCCCTTGTCTGTGAGAATCTACCATTATGATCGTCGTGCATGTTTTCTTTTGAGCTAGGACTTGTTGGCTGAACTATCCATTTGAGCCTTGTTTTGTGCTCAGTTCTCATTGTCTTCTTGAATCTCTGTAGAATGCCTCTACGTCACAACATCGCTTTAGAAATAGATCATAGGAACAATGTTCAGGAGGCACATAGTGAGGAAGTCGACGATCGTCGAGCAGGTGTGGAGGATGTTGCACCTCCCGTTATTCCGGTTCCTGTTCCGGAGGGGCTTGTTGCTCCTAGTCAGTTTGCGCGAGAGCTAGCGGCCGCCATGGTCGAGGCTAGTCGGGGATTTGCTGCTCCTAGAGATAATGCGGGTAATCGCACCCTTGATGCTTTGCGAGAATTCAGGAGGATGGATCCTCCTAAGTTTAGTGGGGAAGGTGATCCGCTCGAGGCTGATCATTGGCTAGTGGAGATTCGACGGGTGTTTGACACCTTGGCCATCACAGAGGATAAGTTGTGTATTACTTTTGCGACCTACCAGCTTTCAGGAGAGGCCATTCTATGGTGGAGTTCTATTGTGGAGATGAGACGCGCTAGTCTTCTTGCCAGTAGAGATGCCGATCCACAGGCTATCATGGATCCTACTAGTACTATGACATGGGCAGACTTTCTGGCCGTTTTCGAGAATCAGTATTTTCCGGAGAGTTACCGAGACCATCTTAGAGAGCAGTTTGAGCATTTGGAGCAGGAGACCATGTCTGTGTCCCAGTATACCTTGAGGTTCCAGGCCTTGTCTCGATTTGCGACAGATTTAGTCAGTTTAGAAGAGCGAAAGTGTAAGAGATTTGAGAAGGGTCTTCATCCTTCTATTCAGCGGATGGTTATGGGTCACCGGATTCGAGTCTTTGCCGAGCTTGTAGATTGTGCCAGGGCAGTTGAGCCCAAGAAGGATTATCAGCAGAGGGACTTTGCTTCGAGGGCAAAGGTGTGGGAACCGCACCGACAGGGTTCCAATTCTAGTTCTTCATCTTCAGGCAGCTTCGGGAGGAAGCGGCAGCGGGAGCAATCTCGCTTTTCTCATGGCCAGCGATCACATGCCAGTTCAGGGTCCGTTCGGGGTCCTATTGTTTGCCATCAATACCGTCAGACTGGGCATGTGCGGGAAGATTGCAGATCTACATGGTGTTACGATTGTGGCCAGGTGGGCATATGGATAGAGATTGTCCCAGGAGGGCAGGGGATTTCAGAGAGGTACGATCACAGTCGCAGCAGTAGAGGGGTGGGCAGCAGCAGCGCCCACAGCAGTCAGGCCCTTCTGGTTCAGTATAGGCTTTCCGTACTGGAGGAGTTCTAGCTCCTGCCAGGCCTCATCAGCCATTCCAGTCGAGAGGAGGAGGTCAGCAGGGCCCGACGGTTCAGGGTAGAGTCTTCGCCATCCCAGCGGCTTCTACTCTTTCTGTAGATCACCAGCAGCCGGAGTCCTCAGTTGTGCAGGGTATGTTTCTCATTTATAATTCTTGGGCCAGCGTGTTGTTTAATTCTAGTGCATCACATTCATTCTTAGCTGCATCTTTCGTCCGTGCTTTGGGGTTAGATTCGGATGTCCTTGATCCACTGTTGTTTGTTGATACTCCCATTGGAGGTCGTGTTCGTCTAGACCGAGTGTGCAGAGACTGTGAGTTGACTCTTGAGGACCACAGGTTCACCTTTGATTTCATTGTCCTGGAAATGTGTGGATTCGATCTAATTCTAGGGATGGATTGGTTGTCTACCTTCCATGCCCATATTGATTGTCATCGACGCCGAGTGCGATTGTTCTCTCTAGGAGGACTTTATTTCTATGTGTATGGCGACCGGAAGGAGTCCATCGATTCTTCCTTCTACTATCCGAGGGAGCACGATTCGGTTAGTTGCTTGTTGGCCAGTCTTAGTCTCGACGATGATCCTTCTCTACGTGGGGAGTTACCCCTAGTTGTTTGCGAGTTCCCAGATGTGTTTCCGGCAGAGTCGCCCGGTTTGCCACCTAGGCGAGAGGTGGAGTTCTCCATTGATTTGTTACCCGGTACGTCTCCTATTTCGGTACCACCTTATAGATTTACGCTAGCAGAGTTGCGGAAGCTGAAATCCCAGTTGCAGGAGCTATATGAGTTGGGCTTCATTCGACCTAGTTCTTCCCCATGGGGTGCGTCTGCTTTATTTGCGAAAAAGAAGGACGGTTCTTTACGATTGTGCATTGACTATCGGAGATTAAATCGCGTGACAGTGAAGAATAAGTATCCTATGCCTAGGATAGATCACTTGTTTGATCAGCTGCGTGGTTCGACATGTTTCTCCAAGATCGATTTGCATTCCGGTTACCACCAGTTATTAGTGCGAGCGGAGGACATTCTGAAGATGGCTTTTCGCACCCGCTATGGTCACTTTGAGTTCGTTGTCATGCCTTTTGGTCTGACCAATGCTCCAGCTACGTTCATGGATCTCATGAACTGCATTTTTCGTATTCATCTTGACCGGTTTGTGGTGGTCTTCGTCGACGACCTTCTCATCTATTCTGCTTCCGAGGAAGAACTCCAAGTTCATCTCAGAGTTGTGTTAGAGTTGTTGTGGGAACATCACCTTTATGCCAAACTTAGCAAGTATGAGTTTTGGCTTCCGGAGGTAAAGTTCCTTGGTCACGTTGTCTCCCAAGGCGGCGTTTCTGTTGATCCTAGCAAGATAGAGGCAATTTCTTTGTGGCCATGTCCCCAGAGTGTGTTCGACATCTAGAGTTTTCTTGGTCTAGCTGGTTACTATCGGCGTTTTGTGTTGGACTTTTCTCGACTTGCGGCACCCATGACTCGTTTGACCCGCAAGGGTGTTCCTTTTCTTTGGGATGATGATTGCGAAGCGGCTTTTGAGGAGTTGAAGTGACGGCTCACTTCAGCACCTATTCTTATCGTTCCCGAATGCGGAGTTGGTTATTCGGTATATTGCGATGCTTCACATGACAGGTTGGGTTGTGTGCTCATGCAAGGAGGTAAAGTTGTGGCTTACGGATCGCGGCAGTTGAAGATTCACGAAAAGAATTACCCGACTCATGATTTGGAGTTGGCGGCAATCGTTTTTGCGTTAAAGATGTGGCGGAATTACTTGTACGGCGAGCGGTTCGAAGTTTTCTCAAACCATAAGAGCTTGAAGTATTTGTTCACCCAAAAGGAGCTTAATTTGCGACAAAGACGATGGATGGAGCATTTGGAAGATTACGATTTCGAGTTGCATTACCACCCGGGTAAAACAAATGTTGTTGCTGACGCTTTGAGTAGAAAGTCTTCTCACTTGGCGAGTTTGGTTGTTTTTGGTTGGAGATCTATGGAAGACTTGGGTCCTTATGTCCTTCATGCAGAAGAAACCAGTGATCATGCGACATTGTGCAATTTGTCCATCCATTCAGAGCTTTCTAGATTGGTTACCGAGGCTCAGGCAGCAGATTCACAGGCATTAGAGTTTCGTACCAGACTTCTCAGCGGCGATGCGCGGTAGGGTTGGATGATCCATGCTGATTCCAGTTTGCGCTATCTTAGTAGATTATTTATTCCTACTTCATGCCGAGAAAACATCTTGCACGAGTTTCACCATTCTCCTTTGGCAGTCCATCCGGGAGGTACCAAGATGTACCACGATCTTCGACGACAGTTTTGGTGGCCGGGAATGAAGAAAGATGTTGTAGTGTTTGTTTCCAGGTGCCTCATATGTCAGCAGGTAAAGGCAGAGCATCAGCGTCCGGTAGATTTACTTCAGCCCCTACCTATCGCAGAGTGGAAGTGGGAGCATGTGACAATGGATTTCGCGTCAGGCTTTCCGAGATCACCAGGCGGACAGGATGCTATTTGGATCATTGTCGACCGATTGAAGAAGACAGCGCATTTTCTACCGATCAGAGTTGCTCAGTCCATAGATTTCTTGAGACGATTGTACGTTCGAGAGATTGTCAGACTTCAAGGTGTGCCATCATCTATTGTGTCCGATCGAGATCCCAGGTTTACTTCACATTTTTGGCGCAGCTTGCAGATTTCTCTTGGGACGAAGCTTATGTTCAGTATGGCCTTTCACCCTCAGACGGACGGTCAGTCAGAGCGCACCATTCAGGTTCTTGAAGATATGTTGCGTGTATGTGTGTTAGATTTTCAGGGGAGTTGGGTCGATGGTCTCCCTTTGATCGAGTTCGCATACAACAACAGCTACTATTCGAGTATTGGCATGGCACCATTCGAGGCATTGTATGGAAGACCTTGTCGTTCACCTGTTTGTTGGTTAGATGTAGGATAGTCGGCTATCGTTGGACCCAAGATGACGCAGCAGATAACGTAACAAATCAAGACTATTCGGCAGAGGTTGCTTACAGCTCAGAGTCGTTACAAGAGCTATGCAGATCAGCGTCGCACTCCCCTATCTTTTGTTGTTGCTGACCATGTATTCTTGAAGGTCTCGCCTCGTCTCAGTATTTCGGTTTGGCAAGAAAGTAAAGTTAACTCCACGTTTCATTGGTCCGTTTGATATCATAGAGAAGATTGGAGAGGTGGCTTATCGGCTTGCTTTGCCTTCGAATATTTCAAACGTTCACGACATTTTCCACGTGTCTATGTTGTGGAAATATGAACCCGACCCTTCGCATGTGCTTGATTGGTCAAACATCGATCTTGAAGCCGACGTTTCTTATGAAGAAAGGCCCATTCATGTTTGGGATTCACGGGAGAAAGTGTTACGGGGAAAGACTATCCCACTTTTGAAGATCCTTTGGAACAATCATGGTATTGAAGAAGCTACATGGGAGCGAGAGGAAGAAATACACCTTAAGTACCCGGAATTGTTTTGACTTTAGTTTGTTTGAGTTGATTTTGTATTGAACGACTTGACTCCTACCTTAAGGAAATTTCGGGGACGAAATTCTTTTAAGGTGGTTGAGATGTAACGACCCGTATTTTATAAAGTATTTTCGGAATTTTATTCGTCTCGTAAATTATATTTAGAATCTTGAATTATTTTACCTTAAAATCTTAATGTGATTTTAAGGTGGTTGACACTAGATTATGATAGAGAATTCGATTACGAGCTCAACGCAACTTGAATCGTCTAAATCGGAGGTCGGACGAGAAAGTTATTAAATTTTTTAAGTTTTCATAAGAATTTCCTTAAGGCCGACCGGTACACGAAATGTCGTCGACCGGTCGGGATAATTCAGAGAGCTTCAATTAGGCGCTGACCGGTACACACAAAGTGGTCAACCGGTCGTGTAGGTTCAGTGGAAATTTTAAAGGGGCGCGACTGGTACACAAGATGTGGTCGACCGGTCGCCGAATTTTAGAGAGTTGTTCAAAAGGGGCGCGACCGGTACACGCAATGTGGTCGACCGGTCGTGAAGGCCAAATTTCGTGCCGAATTTCTTCATTAAGGGTATTTTTGGAATTTCGCTTGTAGGGAGTATATATACCAAATGAAGCCCGAAAATGGGTCATCTTCTTCACATTTTCTGAACCCTACTCTCTCTCTACCTCCATTACACATATCCTCTCACTTCTCTCTAGGATTTGAAGGCTTTCCAAGGGGATTTTGTAGAAATTCCGAGCATTAACGTTGTTCTACGCATCTCAAACTCTCCAGTAAGCACCATAGTTCGGTCATTCGTCGATTTTCAGATTTTCGAAAATTTTGGAGAAGCTCTTTGAGGTAGGATTTCTCTATGGCTTACTATGTTCTTAATTGTGTTCCCTTCCCTTTCCTTGAATCTTGAACATATTGCCACCAATTTCGTAGGTATCATTTATGGGTTCTCTAGACCTAGGGTTTTGGGTCAAATCATTAAATTAAAGAGTGGAATGAACTCCTTAGGGTCTTGTCTAGCTATACATGGGTGCAATTTAATATTGTATGTTGAAATGTGAAAAGCCCTAAATTTATGATTTCACTATTTTTGGAAATTTGGGGTTTTTGACTCTATGGTCATGGAATTATTAAATTGAGCTTCCTTTTATGAAATTAGGTACATGAAAACACTAAGGAGTGAACTTGAACCTATAGCTATGTATGATGCAAAATTGAGGGAATGTGATCTATTGTGAATTGACTAGCTAAGGCTAGGGATAAAAATGAACACCATGGTTTGTGACACACCTACTAGCTTTGGCTAGGACTATGAACTAAGAAATGAGTTCACATTGACACTATGAACGACGCGACGATACGACCTACTAGCCGTGGCTAGGAATTTCGTGATAGGGGTTCTATGATTATTATTCGGGAATGGACTTATGATGGGATTCCCGGGATGGTCGCTCCATCCACGACATTGTGCACAATGGGGGTTACTTGGGCCCTCCCAACATTACTTGGGAAGACGCTAGGAAAGGAGTGGGTTAGTTAGTCGGCCAACTACTACCCTATCCTACCCTATCGAGGTTACTTGACACTTAATTTGGAACAGACTTATGATGGGGTTCCAATGGACACTTGCGATACGATTGAATAATATATGGAATAGACTTGAGATGGAATTCCGGAAACTATTTACTATTGTAAAGAAAGAGGAGGAACTCACACTCCTACTTGGTACTTGTATAAATGAGAAACAATAATGAGTCATATAGGAGGGTACTTGTAGATGTTACCCGTTTATCCTCCTTACTCTTATTTACTTCGGTTACATTAGAATCATGTGTACAGTGGGACCAAATGTCATGCATCATCTAGTTCATTCATGCTTGATATACTCTGCTCATATCACACACTAGTCACGCAAATTATTTACATAGTTTGCTATAGATATTTCCTACTCTGGCGTGACACGCCCTTTTCTTTTAAAGATTCTGCAAGAAAGAAACCAATTTTGGAAGATCTTAAAGCCCCTTGATCACCATGACTATTTGGTAGCCTTTTGGGGAACTTTGCTCTCTATTGTTTTAAAAACACCCAGATTGTGGGTTGTCATTGCTTATGGAATGTAATAACTTAACCCTTGTTTTTCCTTCTCTTCTACCTCTTCTGTGGTTTGAACTTATGACTTAAATTTTCCGCATTCACACTCGGATTTTTGGTAAGTTTGGAATGGGATGTGTTTGGTATTTAGACTTGTCTTAAATTATGCTGAGCCATGCTTGTTTCCCCATTTATAAAGTAATTCAAAAAAATGGTTTGAAAATCCAGGGCGTGACAATTCCTCTCTATATATGTGTGGTCAAAATGCGAGCAAAATGACCAAAACACCCTTAATAATCCTTCCCAAAAGTGGTCTACCGACCATGTATATCGATATACAACAGGGTTGTATATCGATATACAGACTACACTGGACAACCCAGAAGAAGGCAATTGGACGAGACTCTTATTGGGACTCTTCTATTCTACTATTGAGACCGGGACTATACTTGGTAATTGAAATACGGAAAGGTATATATATGGGGTTGTATATCGAAATGCAGAACTCACTGCTTGATTTTAATAAAGGAACATATCGATATACAATGGGAGGGCATATCGAAATACAAACTCTCTGCACGAAATTTACAAAGGAACATATCGATATGCACTAGGTGCATATCGAAATGCAAAAGACTCTGCTCAGAATTTACAAAGGGACATTTCGATATGCATGGAATGCATATTGAAATACAAAACCTTCTGATGAATCCTAAACAAGGAACATTTCAATATGCATCTAATGCATATCGAAATGTAACCTCAACAGACATATCGAAATGCAAAGAAGGGCATATCGAAATATGCATGAAGGAAAGGTGAGTAGAGGGTTGGTTATATCGAAATGAGACAAGGGGCATATCGAAATGCAAAGCATTTCGATATACATGAGAGTCATATATCGAAATACAGAGCAGAAAAGAGGACTTTTGTATGGGGCCTCCGGGCCTCCCAACACTTGCCCGAATCAACCCGAACCTTTCCAAAGAAGACCAATAGATACAAACAAAGGATTTGCTTCCAAGAATTTATAAAATAAATTCAAATTGGAGTATTTTGGGATTTAAGTCAACTAAAATCAAATAAAGGGAATTAAATCCCAACAATTCCTTTATTAAATTCTCAACCATTACACCTCACACCCCTTAAATAAATTTTGTCCCCGAAATTTTCATAAGGTGGAGGAAAAAAAGAGACAACAACTAAGAGAGGTCACAACAAGGTACACAACAAAGGGAGAGACTACAAATATAATTGGTACAAAGAAAGAGAAATATATTAGAATCAAAACAAATCTGGGTATTTCACCCTCATTTCATCTTCTCTTTCCCAAGTGATTTCTTCAATGCCATGATTAGAACACAAAACCTTCAATAAGGGTATGGTTTTGCCCCGCAAAACTTTCTCTCTAGAATAAAAAATATGAATGGGTCGCTCTTTATACGATACATCGACCTCCAACTCCACATTATCCCAATTGATCATATGTGAGAGATCCGGTTCATACTTTCGCAACATCCACACATGGAAGACATTATGGACATTAGAAATGTTGGCTGGCAATGCCAAGTGATAGGCCACTTCACCAATCTTCTCAATGACATCAAAAGGACCAATATAGCAGGGATTAAGCTTCCCCTTCTTCCCAAAATGAGAAATGCCTCTTCTAGGAGACACCTTAAGGAAAACATGATCACTTACTTCGAAAGATAGAGGACAACGATGACAATCAGCATAGCTCTTATGTCTACTTTGAGCCATAAGCAAACGTTGGCGAATCAATTTGATTTGCTTGGTGGTTTGATGAGTTGCCTCTGGGCCAAAAACAGCAGATTCACCCACTTCCAACTAACACACAGGAGATTTACACGGACAGCCATACAACACCTCAAAAGGTTCCATACCGATACTCGACTGATAACTATTATTATAGGTAAACTCCACCAAAATAAGATGATCGGACCAACCACCATCAAAATCAAGAACACAAGAATGGAGCATATCCTCTAAGATTTGAATGGTACGATCAGATTGACCATCAGTTTGAGAATGGAAATCGGTACTGAAAACAAGCTTGGTGCCCATGGCAGCTTGCAAGCTACGCCAAAATCTAGAAGTGAATCAGGGATTACGATCAGAAACAATAGAATACGGGGCACCATGCAACTGAATAATATCACGAACATAAAGCTTACTCAAGGAATCTAATGACTAGGTGATACGGATGGGCAAGAAGTGTGCAGACTTCATCAAACGATCTACGACAACCCAAATAGCATCAAATACACCCAGTGCCTTCAGCAAACCGTTCACAAAATCAGTGGTCAAGTGCTCCCACTTCCATTCAAGAATAGGCAAGGGCTGCAATAAACTAGCAGGCCTCTGATGCTTAGCCTTAACTTACTGACAAGTAAGGCACCTAGCCATAAACCCAGCAACATCCTGTTTCATCCCCGACTACCAAAACTGATGACGAAGGTCGTGATACATCTTTGTGCCACCAGGATGAATGGCAAAATGAGAGTGATGAAACTCATAAAGAATAGCCTCACGGCAAGAAGTAGGAACAAACAACTGACCATGGAAGCAAATACTCAAATCTGTATAGGCCATCCATCCAGGACTAGCCTTACCAGCCAAGAACTTAGAGCGATAAATGGCAGCCTCATCATCACTAGCTTGTGCCTCTATGATATTCTGAGATAATGCTGAATGAATGGTCATATAGCATAAGATAGTTTAAGGGCTAACTTCTTCAGAATAAGCAAGATAAGGTTGGAGATCACCAACCAACTTCCAATCAAGAATGGCCAAGCTAGCCAAATGAGAAGACTTCCTACTCAAAGCATCCGCAACAACGTTGGCCTTACTCAGATGGTACTGTAAGTCAAAATCATAATCTTCCAAATGCTCCATTCATCGCCGTTGACGCAAGTTAAGATCCTTTTGAGTGAAGAGATATTTGAGGCTTTTATGGTCCGAGAAGACCTCAAACCTTTCACTATACAAATAATTCTCTAGCTCTTAAGAGCAAATACAATAGCGGCCAACTCAAGATCGTGGGTTGGATAGTTACATTCGTGGTCCTTCAACTACCTAGAACCATAAGCAACCACGTGGCCCAATTGCATAAGAACACAACCAAGACCATTATGCGATGCATCACAATAGACCGAATGCCCAACACCTCGCTCAGGAACAATCAGAATGGGGGCAGAAGTCAATCTCCTCTTCAATTCCTCAAAAGAGGCTTCACAAGAATCATTCCATTCAAAACAGACACCCTTTCGGGTCAACCGAGTGAGTGGAGAAGCCAAATGCGAGAAGTCCAAGACAAATCACTGATAATAGCCGGCAAGACCCAAGAAGCTCCGAATCCCAAGAACGTTGGTAGGACGCAGCCAAGATATCACGGTCTTGATCTTATCAGGATCCACAAATACGCCATCACTAGAAACAACATGGCCTAGGAACTTCACTTTCGGAAGCCAGAACTCACACTTACTGAGCTTGGCAAACAACTAATGTCTATGAAGTAATTCTAGAACAACACAGAGATGAATCTGGTGCTCTTCCTCAGAAGAAGAATACACGAGCACATCATCAACAAACACCACCACAAAACTATCCAGATATGGATGGAAGATACAATTCATTAGATCCATAAAAGTCACAGGAGCATTGGTCATACCGAATGGCATGACAATGAACTCATAGTGACCATACCTCGTCCGAAAGGCTATCTTGGTGACATCCTTGGTACGGACCAACAACTGGTGGTATCCCGATCTTAAGTCAATCTTAGAAAAGCAGATGGAACCTCGGAGTTGATCGAACAAGTCATCAATCCTTGGTATGAGATACTTATTCTTCATGGTCACGCGGTTCAATTTTCAATAATCAATACAAAGACGGAGAGAACCATCTTTCTTCTTGGAAAATAGAGCAGGAGCTCCCCAAGGCGATGAACTAGGGCGGATAAAACCCAAATCTAACAACTCTTGCAATTGAACCTTCAACTCCTTTAACTCGGCAGGGGTGAAATGATAAGGAGGAACAAAATAGGATAAGTCTCTGGCACAAGATCGATAGAAAATTGCACATCCCTCTCGGGAGGAAATCCAGGCAACTCTTCCAGAAAGACATCCGGGAACTCAGAAACCACATGGGGCAACTCCATAGAACAGGAATCCACGTCGTCCAAATGCAAACTAGCCAACAAACACTGAAGAGATCCTTGCTTCTTAGGATCATAATGACAATTCTCTAGGGGTTCACTATGATTTCCGTAGAAATAGAAGAAGTCCCCTTCAAGTGACAAAATCTTAACACGCTGACGATGACAATCAATGATGGCATGATAAGTGGACAACCAATCCATGTTGAGAATAAGATCAAACCCAGACATAGCCAAAACTCTGAAATCACAGATGAATAGTCGATCATCAATGGTGAGGTGGTAACCATGAACGACGCAATCTAACGGAACTCTACCACCAACGGGAGTTTCTACCATCATAGGGGGAGTCAAAATGTCTAACCTCAGAACCAACATAGATGCAAAAGATGCAGCAAGGAATGAATGCGATGCTCCAGAATCAATCAAAACATCAGCAAAAGAACCACAAATAAGGAATATACCCCGCACAACAGAAGTGTTAGGTTGCGACTGCTGAACTGCAGAAGGAGTAACCACTAGAATAGTGTAAGCTCTACCACAAGCAAACTGACCGTGACCCTAACCACCCCGGTGTCCAGATGACTGACCAAGAGCTGAGGTACTAGCATGATCTGCTCCAGAACTCTGGCCCAAGGAAATAGGACCAATCTGCATGTGCTGACCTGGACGTGTCTGCTAAACTAAGCCCGTCTCACTGCGAGCACCAGCCTTCACAGGACATTCTCTGGAGATATGACCGGACTGGCCACAGTCGAAGCAGACCAACAAGGGATACACGGTACGGTAATGCCTTGGTTGATTGCAACAATGGCAAATAACTTCCTTCCTAGTCGAGCATCCGGGACTTGCAATACTGGCCTGTGAGCCCTGTCCCCTAGAGAAATGGGGGTGCTCACACTACCTCTTCCTCCCCAAGCTACCAGAAGAAGAACTCGATCCAGATACTTGCTTCCTAGGTTCCCAAACACGAACCTCCTTCGGAGCCTCTTTCTTTGGCTCAATCGTTCTGGCACATTCAACCATGTCCGCAAAATTCATGATCCTTTGACTCATCACGAGTCGCTGGATTGAGGAATGCAGACCCTTCTCGAACCTCTTACACTTCCTCTCCTCAGAATTGACGAAATCGGGGGCAAACCTGGACAACGCCTGAAACTTGACAGAATATTGAGTAACAGACATGGAGCCTTGCTCCAACATCTCGAACTGCTCTCGGAGTTGATCACAATAGGACTCTGGGAAATATTAACTCTCGAAAACAGCCTCAAATTCCAACCACGTCATAGTACCAATTGGGTCCTAGGCAACCAAAGGGTTGAAGTCCCCAGAAGCCCTTTGTGCATCACGACGAGCTTCGATAATGGCCGAACACCACTCATTGGCTTCACCAATGAACTGATATGATGCGAAGGAAATTCTCAGATGATTCTCCTGGATTCTCAGCATGTCCATCATCTTCCGAACTTCAGACAACCAATGATTTGCTGCCAACGGATCCCCTTCCCCACTGAAGTTGGGAGGATCCATATGGCGGAATTCTTAAAGAGACTCGATAGCGTGATCACCCTGTGCTTCCCTAGGAGGGGCCACTCCACGGCTTGCCTCAATCATAGCAGTAGCAAACTCTCGCATAAACTGATTGGGGATAACCAGACCCTCGGGAGCCAGCATGACAGAAGGAACATCATCAGCGAAATCACCATGCTGGCTCGTGACTTCCTGGCTAACAGTATGAGGGATAGGGAGTCCTCGACGTCCCCTTTCTCGACCCAAGGCTCTTCGCGGAGGCATGGCAACTACAGAAAAGAAGGATGCCAAAGATTAGAAAGGAACTAAGACTCATACCCTATAACAGAGTTGAATAGACTAGAAACCACCACGACTATACGATAAGGAGGTCTACTTCTCATGAATGAGGCAAAGTTAAATATTCACATGAATATTTTTCTTACACAATTCAAAAACAATATTAAATTACAATCAATATTCAATTCTAATTGATTTGAAGAATAATATAACAATGATATTAATAAATCAATTGAGAATTATAAGACAATAATGATTACATGAATAAATAAATAATTCAAGGTTATGATCACATGAAATAACACAACCAATTTATAATCACATGAAATAATGAATTATTTATAT
>NMUG010000520.1:0-21770 GCA_002855965.1 Monotropa hypopitys | reverse complement strand
GCTGGCCTAAATAAGGAATCGGTGTCAGAATGCGACGGAGAAGAAGATGACAAAGCAACCACTTGATCCATGGCAAACAATGGAGTGCAACTGCCGAAGGGTATGTAGCTCTCCGGAGGCTTCTCGCACGCTGAATGAAGGTGCCGAAAGTCATACCCAACACGCCTATTTATAGGTTTCCCCCAGGTACGAGACATCTGTACCAACATTAAATAATTCGGCACAGGTACCGAGGCGGTCAGTTTGACCCGCCAATCGGTTAACGACACGTGGCGATTCTTGACAGCCGTATCTGATCAACGGCCCGACGTCTGTGAGGTGACGTCAAGCATGACACTCAACATAATTAACGTAACCAACCTCCGGTGGCATGGCGTCCGGTTGACTGATTTCAATCTTTTCCAAAACTTTGGGAAAGATTGAGGGGCTATTGTGGTGACCGGGCCCACGCCCTGGGAAGAAAAATGATCACATAAGCTAAACACCCACGAGTCGGCCTGTCCGGCCCAACCAAACCGAAGGGCCTACACTGTGACCGACCCTTGGCACTCGGATTGCACCCTTCGGCAACCTTTGGCGCCACCCCCGGCTCATTACTGAACGGACCGGTCCATCCGGAGGGCTACCCTCCTGTCTCTGTCGTGGGGAATTCACCATAGTACCCCGTCCGTACGACTTAACCCGATCCACCAACCGTCCAGGCCCACCATGAGGCCCGTGACGTACGGCCCATTCACCATTCGTGAGCCCCAAGCCAACATTTCCCTATAAATACCCCCTATGGGTACTGTTCACGGGATCCGGATCCAATCTTTGATCCCCGACCGCTGACTATCCGGCCTCCTCCGTTTTATGCTTTAATCTCTTCTCCAAATGATTCTAATTTAAGCATCGGAGGCCCCGTTGGTTAAAACCCCACCGGCGGGCACTCACCCTTATGTTACAGGAGCCAAGCAGGAGGACCCCATTTACTTGTTTGCAGGGACCACTCGAACCTCCGGTCAAAGCCGACTTCCAGTGTCCGAAGGCCTAGCAGTCCAAGAGAAGCCTCCAGCAGAAACAGGTCACCACACAACCCTTCAACTCAACTCCTAACACCTCCTCACTCATTTTTAACTCACAAATTTGCATTCTACAACCATCCCATAACCTTCCCATGGCTAACACCACTTAATTTGAAACCTTCATGAAATTTATTCAAACTAAACCTAACTTAACTTCTCAACTTGAACCACAACTATCCTTTCTAAACTTGCCCAACATTATGATTTTCAATATCGAGACCTCCACGTGAAACTCAAATGTTATTAAGGATTATTAACCATTTACACAAAGTAAATAAAATAAATTAACGAATGACATGGGTATTACAAGTAAATTGGGTTCTACGTGTGATTTCTTCCCTTGTTTTCTTGTCAGTTCTCAGGTGGCCAGAATCCTTTTCCTGCTGTAGGACGTCACGGGTTTGAGTCTTGCTGAAGACTAGGTCTCCTCTCCATAGGCTATGACTGTTAGAATAATTTATATTTGTTAGTAGTGTTAGTATCGTGTATTAGATTGTCCCACATTGCTTAGTTACATTGTGCACCCTAATTATTTTCCTCTCATCTCTTAACTGGTATCAGAGCCACCACTATAAAACCCTAGACATCATTCTCTGCCGTCGTGCGCTGCCGCCTGTGAGAATATTAGACTGCATCTTATGGGTGTATATTACATTATTTTATTTTCACTTTGAGAGATTTATATATATCCCTCTAATTAAGATTTTTTCCTTGTAGAGTTACTTCCATAGGAGTCTTTTCCTTGTATAATTATTTTCATAGGAGTTATTTCCTTACACATTTTAGTATAACTCTATATATTGATGTAAAGTGACAATAATATATTCAATTCAGTTTTTTTCCCACAAAAGTATTATGGTATCAGATCATTCTATCATTTAGGGTTTCCCACGATGCCTCCCTCTCTCAGCCAAGGCCTCACTCAGTCGCCGCCTCCCCCTCTCTCAGCCAAGACCTTACTCAGCCGCATGCCCTTCGCCTCTCTTATCCGCACAGCTCTCTCTCAGACGCTGGCACCCTCTTTCCAACAACGCCTCCCTCTCTCTCAGACGCCACATGCTCTCTCTCAGACGCCACCTCTCTTAGCCGCACATATCTCTCTCTTAGACGCTCACCATCCCGTCAAACACCGACCATCTCATTCGCCAGCGCCTCTATAGACGACGCCTCTACAAACACCGACCATCTCTGTCAAACCCAGTCCGTTCATCACCGCCGTTCGTCACCGCCGTTTGCAATTCTGATTCACTCCTTCTCTTAGATGCTTATTCTCAGACAATCAACGACCATCTCAGCCGCCAGTACCTCTACAAACGCCACCATCCCTGCCACAGTCATCTCAATCAAACTCAATCCCTTCTCACAGACTTTCGTCACCGCTGCTTGCCGTTCTGTTCACCTTTGTCACCACCGTCTGCCGTTCATCCATCATCATCCTGACCAGATTTTGACCAGATCTATCTAGACACGTTCAGACAGGACTCTCTCTCAATACTCATGGCTGATGATAAGGTACACACTATCACTATTTGACTTAAGGGCGATAATTATCTATATTGGACTTCTGTAATGAAAAACTTTATTCTTGGTCTAAAAAATGGGGATTTTTTTCTGGTACAGTTCCTCGCCCCACTGACGAGACGATGGATAGTTTCAAACTTGCGATCGAGAATTGGGATTGTGACAATGCCCAAATTCTTACATAGTTCCACAACTCCGTGAAACCACGAATTGGGATGATGTTTGCAAATAAGTACACTACAGCACACCAGGTTTGGAAATATTTTGAGGAATTGTTTCAAGAATCCAATGTTGTCAAGAGGTATATGTTAGATGTTGCTATCATGAGTGCTCAGCAACAAAACAAAACCATTCAGGAATATTATGGTGAGATGACTATTCTCTGGGATCAATTGGCTATTATGGAACCTCTCAGTATTAAGACATCTGATGATTATCTAAAATTTCGTGAAGGTCGTTTGACAATTTTTTGCTGGACTCAATAATCAGTTCGAGTCATTACGAGGAAGTATTTTGCATCGCTCACCTCTATCTACGGTCGATGCTGTTTGTCACGACCCATCCCTGATAACTTATAAGACAGTTATTAAGGGATAGGCACGTGGCCAAGCATCTTCTAACATAAACCACTACACGACAAACTGAAATATAAAATAAAACCACAACTGATCTGGTTATAAATTCCATATGATACAACGACTCAAAGAAATAAAATACAACTCTGGCTCATGGCCGATACAACTCAACAACTGCTGCTACAACAACTCTGAACAACAACAACAACAACAAGGCTCAAGGCAAACAACACTATTACAACTCGATAAGCAAAAACAGACTCAAAGCTGAGAGCTTAACAATCTCTCAAAAGATAAGTGTAAAAAAAAGACTCAACTCTACTACAACACCACGACTCAACAGCTGGATTGGACTGGGGACTCTAGCTCTAAGCACCTAAAAGAAAAACACAAGCGTGTATCAGCAACGACGGCTGATGAATACTATAGAAGTGCATAATAAAGATAAGTAAAGATAACTAAGGATCACTATTTCCAAATTATGCCTTTCTTTTTCAAAAACTCATCTTTACTCAAGAATCCATATATGGTTGTATACTCATTAAAACATTCTCAACTTCATAAATATTTGTACCACCTATATTTTATACCATTCAAGTCTATCTCTGCCTATGTAAAAAAGCCCATTCCAATTGAATGTTGTGAGAAAATAACAAAAGAGTCTTAAAAGGCTTGATCACTTCAATTAACTCTTTTTGCAAATGAAATATGTTGATAAAGTGAATCCTTTTGCGTATATCGAATCGAATCGTATAATACGTATCATGAATCGTAAAATTTTCGCCTACCAATGATTCGCCTACAGACACGAATCGATAGCATGGTGTATCGACTCAAATCGCACTATACATATCATGAATCATATGGTTATGATAACTATGCTTTAAATTGCTCAATCAAATTCTTTCCTGATTCTTGCATCTTTTAGAATCTCAAGACGAGAATGAATATTGGTGGCGGTGACCTATACTATTTTTTGGATGGCGACCAACCCACTTCTCTTGCATTTCAATCCACAGTTTCCCCTCTCCAGTATCGTTGCCACCTTGGCCATCCATCTCTTTAGAATCTTAAACGAATGTTTCCCCCATGTAGTCGTATAGAGTTGCTTTTGTGTGAAGTATGTGAGTTTAGTAAACATCATCGCACGTCCTTCTCCATTCGGGAAGAACATCACATGTCGAGTCCTTTTAATTTAGTGGATTCAGATATTTGGGGTTCTATGTGTGTTGCATCATGTTCTCACTTTAAGTATTTTGTGATACTTGTGGATGATTACTCTTGGTCTACTTACATTTATCTTATGAAATGTCGTTCTGAGTTGTTTTCATCTTCAAATCCTTTTTTGAGGAAATAAAAACTCAATTTGATGTGTCCATTCATATTTTTCGTTCTGACAAGGCTGTTGAATATTATCGTACTCTTTTATCATAGTTTTTAGATGATCATGAATTTTTACATCAGTCGTCTTGTACTCGGACCCCACAACAAAATGGGGTTGCCGAATGCAAGTTTGGCCATATATTAACGATCACCCGTGCTCTCTTATTTCAAATGAATGTTCCCAAATCTTATTGGGGTGATGCAGTCCTTACTGCCGGTTATCTTATTAACAAAAAGCCTTTTTCTGTCGTGGGGGGTCAAATACCTTATGCATTATTGTATCCTGATCACCCGCTTTATTCCATTCCTCGTAATGTTTTTGGGTGCACATGTTATGTTCATGCACTGGACAAAGACCGTGATAAACTTGATCCACGGTCCATCAAATGTGTGTGTTTGGGTTATTCTCGTACTCAAAAGGGCTATAAGTGCTATTCTACCACCCTTCTTGGCGAGTTTGTATGTGTTGTTGATACTTTTCATGAGTTTATCCCATTTTTTGCTGGTTCTACTCCTCTTCCTGCAGCTTCGCCTGACTACATGTATCTTCGGGAACCATCTCCATTGCCCACATCACCATTGCCGGATGAGTTAACATTGTCAGGAGCGTCTACACCACCTCCACCACCTCCAACACCTCGCCTACCATTACAGGTGTATGTCCGCCATCCAAAAAGGCTACAATCTCTGCCCATTGCTCCATCTTCTCTTCTGTTGCGGGAACCTTTGCCTGATTCGGCTCCATTTCCAAACTCTTTACCCATTGCCCTCCGTAAAGGTATTCGTAGTTGTACTACTTATTCTATTGCTCAGTTTGTCTCTTATGATTATCTTTCTCCATCTCTTCGTGCTTTTACTACTTTCGTGCCCTCTGTTTTTGTTCCCAACACTGTACGTGAAGCATTGTCTATTTCTGAGTGGCGAACAACTATGGAGGAGGAGATGTATGCTCTTTACAATAATCAAACATGGACGTTGGTCTCTCTTCCTCCTAGAAAGACTATTGTTGGGTGTCACTAGGTGTTCATTGTAAAATATCATCCTAACGTGACTGTTGAAAGTTATAAAGCTCGTCTTGTGGCAAAGGGCTATACCCAGACTTATGGTGTTGATTATGCCGAGACCTTTTCCCCAACTGCTATGCTCGTCTCTGTTTGGCTTCTTATTTCTCTTGCTGCCAATCTTGGATGTCAAAAATGGCTTCTTGCACACTGATATTCTTTAGGAGGTTTATATGGGTCAACCACCTGGGTTTGTTGCTCATGGGGATTTGTCTTAGGTATGTCGCATTCGGAAAGCTCTTTATGGGCTTAAACAATCTCCGAGGGCTTGGTCTGGCAAGTTCAGTGAAGCTGTCCAGCGACTTGGCATAAAACACTGTTATTCTTATCATTCTCTTGTATCTAACCAAGGGAGAATATCATTGATCGTCTATGTAGACGATATTATTGTTACATGTGATAATAATAAAGGTTATGATGATTTGAAATTTTTCTTACAATGCCAGTTTCATACCAAAGACTTTGGGAATTTGAGATATTTCTTGGGTATTGAGGTAGCTCGGTCTAAGGACGATATTAACCTGTTACAGTGGAAATATGTTTTAGACATTCTAGATGAGACATGTTTATTGGGGTCGAAGCCCGTTGACATCCCTATGTATCCAAATGTCAAATTGTATATTGATCAGGGGGAGTTACCATGTAGTCACGATCAATATCTTCGCTTGGTTGGAAAGCTGAATTATCTTACTATTACTCGACCATATATCTCATTTGCAGTTAGCTTGGTTAATTAGTTCATGTCCGCTCCTCGTCTTCCACACCGAGAGACTGTTCTACGAATTGTGAGGTATCTCAAAGCCCATCCAGGACGAGGTTTGTTATATCGGGCTAGTGGACACTTGCGTGTCGAGGCCTTTATTGATTCTGATTGGGCAGGAGGACCATCTGATGGACGGTCAACTACGAGTTATTGTATTATTCTTGGTGGGAACCTTGTTAATTGGAAAAGTAAGAAGCTGACAGTAGTTGCACGGTCTAGCGCTGATGCAGAGTATAGAGCTATGACTCACATGACATGTGAGATAGTGTGGATACGTTCGTTTCTTGAAGAGATAATGTTTCTTGTACAGTTGCTAGTAATTTTGTATTGTGATAACCGAGCTGCGATTCATATTGCATTGTCTGAGAGAAATTGACTAGAGGGGTGATTGTTACTCCATTTGTGTCCACCAATGTTCAGTCAGCCGATATGTTCACTAAACCTCTGTTCAAGCAACGGTTGGGGTGACTTGTGATAAGCTGGGACTTTTTGATATTTACTCTCTAGTTTGAGGGTGAGTGTTAGAATTATTTATATTTGTTAGTAGCGTGTATTAGTTTGTCCAACATTGCTTAGTTACATTGTGTAACATGTTTAATAGTAATATGAATAAATCTATTTAACGCACCCGTAGCTAGCCCGCTTGGCTTTAGGCAATGCCCCGACACACCTGGGGAGTGATCCTACAGGTCTTAAGCTCAAATCTTGCTAGGGGGTGTGTATTGCGATTTATGTGGGGGGCCGTGGCAGTGCGATGCTGCGCTAGCTCACCCGGAGTTTATGCATCCTCAGGGCAGCCCATTTAGTGGTTGGTGATGAGTGGCAGTTCTTCGTTATCAAAAAAAAATGAATAAATTTATTTAGTGTTAGGGTTAATTAACACCTTAATTATTTTCCTCTCATCTCTTAATAACAATGACTTCCTAATGTGCCATGAAAAAGAAAATCGTCTTCAATTGTCTTCTTCAGTGTTCATACAGTAGTGCAAATGTGTATGTGTTGGATAGCTTAATAGATTGTTTGGGCCAATTTTCTTAGAGCCTAAGCTTTTAGGGCAAGTAGTGACTTAACATGATGTTAGAACTTACGGTCAAAACAGGGGGATACAGTGAGAGGGGTATGTTGGGATTTTTGATCCTCGCAAAACCCACCCGCAGCGGAAAGTGCGAACATGAAATTAATCAAACTCGGAAAAATAATTAAGGAGGAAAGAACACCAAGATATACGTGGTTCGGCCCCTCTGCCTACATCGACGGACAAGAGAAAGTTTAACTATATTGTTTGAGTACAATGAGATAAAGAATATAAAGAACCCTAGCCCTCGCTCACCAATAATTTTTTTATCTCACAATATATTTTCCCTCTTGCTCTCTTTTCTCTTACTGACCCTTACTGATTATAGTTATTAGCTACAATGATGACTCTCACCACCTAGATAAATAATCACACATGAAGTTGCGTACTATGGTTGTGAACTTTTCACTCACCATAATACCTTAGCCTCAAACAAGAGTCCTGTATATAGAGAATATAACCCAAAACCCTAAACATATAAGAACCTGTCGAAAATAGGACCTCATCACGTTTGGCGCCCTTCACGCGCTCATGTGCGCCTGAGGCGTGGCCCGCGCGAGCACCCCACGGGCGTAGCTGACTATCAGAAATATGACGTGTGCGGAATTCTTCCCTGGATTAGTCTTGAGCATCCATTGCCTTGCTAGTCACTCCACGATTATCCCCTTCCCTTATTGGAACCCTTCCAAATAGGAAATATACCAAGACAGAAACTCTCAAGCTGTCACGACCCATTCCGGAAAACTAAAAATAAATAAATAAATCGGACACGCTAGTTGGCCTCTCCCAACTTACCACTGTCTCAATCTTCTTCAGATCTACCCGGATTACATCACTAGATATAACATGGCCCAAGAAAACCACACTCGACAACCAGAATTCACATTTATTAAATTTTATGAATAAACTCTTCTCCCTCAAGATTTGCAATACAATTCTCAAATGCCGATCATGTTTCTCCTTACTTCGAGAATACACAAGGATGCCATCAATGAAAACCACAACAAAGGAATATAAATAGGGTTGGAAAACCCAGTTCATTAGATCCATAAAGACTGCCGGAGCATTGGTAAGCCCAAAAGACATTACCAAGAACTCAAAATGTCCATAACGAGTATGGAAGGCAGATTTTGGTACATCACTATCCTTTATTTTCAATTGATGATATCCCGATCTCAAGTCGATCTTTGAAAAGATTGTTGCCCCTTGCAACTGATCAAATAAATCATCGATTCTCTCCTCCATAAATAACTCGTGGATAATTATCAAACAACCCTTGGACAAATTATCACACGTGAGTGGTAGAAGGGGAAATTAGTATATATGGTTTGGGAATGGTATTATTTAGGAAAGTGGATATGGGTAGATGGATGACATTTTTATAATTAGTAATGTCATTTTTGTATTAAGGGGCCACTGGTGGTGCAGTGGTAAAAGATCCAACCCAATAACTTTAAGGTCTTGGGTTCGGGTCTGAGCACAATCACTTTGTGTATTATTATAAAATGTTAGGCTTGTCCTCAGTATTCCCCTTCCCAGACACCCATTAATTGGTATCAACTGAGCGTTGATTTAGGGGACCACTAGTGGTGCAACAACCCAATAACCTTAAGATCTTGGGTTCGAGTCTGAGCACAGTCACTTTGCGAATTATTACCAAATGTTAGGCTTGTCCCCGTCTTTTCCCCTTCCCATACACCCATTAATGGGTACCAACTGACCATTGATTTTTTAATGTCATTTTTGTAATTAATAATAGCATTTTCGTAGATACATGCCGGATATAGAAGGGGGATAGGTTTTGGATTGGGTGGGCGGTGTCCAAAACTTGTCATGAGCGGATAGGTTTTGGATTGGGTGGGCGGTGTCCAAAACTTATCCTCATGACCAAATATAAATAACAGGTTAACAAACACCGATCTAGTGCACCCGGATACAATCCCGGGCCAAACTATATCCGGCTCCCTTAAAACTGGGCATCTGGTTTTTTAGAATTTGGGTTCAAGTTTTCACATCCATATTTCTTCCCTAATTGCATTCTCCTCATCTAGATGCTAGTAGAAGAAATTTCCTAAAGCTGGAATGAGGGCGTGCACTCTTTTGATGCCGATGAACCAAAATAGAGATGATACTGCTGTTATTTGAAACTAATTTGTTATGTTTTGTCAAGAAACATCATTGGATGAATAAATCGACTAGATGTATTCACGATGGGATTCAATGGTACATATGATGTTCACAGATATTGTTTTAGTGGATAAATAATTGAACCAAGAGAGGAGCTATCACTACTTCAGAATTTTGGAGTGAAGCATTGGGGTCAAAAGGGTTTAAAATAAGCAGGAATAAAATTGACTATATGAGATGTAATTTAACGAAAAAAATGTTTACTGTGAAAAAATTGAAGATTCAAAATCCCATAAGATAAATGGTGAACACTTTTGATATCTAAGTTTAATTATTTAAAAGGAAAGAGCTATTGTGAGTGATGCTACCAATAGAATCAAAGTGTCTTTTATCGACAATATGCTTTTACCTCAGAAAATATTTAACAAATTTGGCGTTGAAGATTCACGATGATATGGTTACTAGGATTGCACTTTTATTTCAGGGGGTTATGGACTTTGTTTCATACTGATTATATTTGATTGCTTGTTGTGTGATGGACTGTTTTGTTCTGCAGCAAGGTCCGAGTGTTTATTCCTTTTAGCCTTTTCTCTCTGCTAGTGTTAAATAGATGAGAGCTAGTATTGAAATTTTAAAATTCATCTCATTATTCTGGATATGGAGCTTGGCTTTAAATCACATTTGACGTTTGCTTGAAATGTCTTTTCAATTTCATATGCAGTCTCTAATTTCTGGGTTCTTTTGTAGTCGTGCTTAATCAATGCCCTATTTTGTAGTTTTGATGAACCTTTTGAGGAAGTTGTTTATCCAAAAGGCGATTCGGATGCTGTTACAATTAGCAAGCAGGATGTTGATTTATTACGGCCGGACACATTTGTCAATGATACAATCATAGACTTTTATATCAAGTATGTTTCTGTTAAACTTTTCTATCATAGAGTTGCTGGTAAATAATATCTTTCCATTGGCCTGTAGGAAAGACCCTAGTAAACTTGGAGATGGCAATTCCATTCTTTAGATTGGTTGTAAAAGGTTCATATGGTTTTATGCTCTTCTTTCTTGCCGCACTTGATGCCTAATCTGCACTCTTTTGAGTGGCAGGTGGTACAACTTAGCTAAAGAGCTCCGTTTATTCTTCATTGTGCTGTATCTTTTCATTTACTTGTAACTAAGAGTTCTTGTTTGTTTCTTTACTGCATCGTAACATGCTTTACTGAAAATTTCAATTGATGACAGATATCTGAAAAATGAAATGCGACAGGCGGACCTGCACAGGTTCCATTTTTTCAATAGTTTCTTTTTTCGGAAGCTGATCGACCTCGACAAAGATCCATCGAGTGCTTTCGAGGGCAGGGCTGCTTTTCAGCGCGTTCGTAAATGGACAAGAAAAGTGAATCTGTTTGAAAAGGATTATGTCTTTATTCCTGTAAACTTTAAGTAAGACATAAGTTGTCCAAACGTTTTCTTCTCATAGAGAAATCTCTCAAGATTGAACACTTACAAGCAGTCCTTGTTTTATTGCAGTTACCACTGGAGTTTAATTGTGATCTGTCATCCTGGTGAAGTGGCTAAGTGTCAAGGCAAGTTCTTGGTAGACATTTCTCCTTGAGAGTCGATGTTTGGCAATTGTCTAATCTTTCCTGGTTGTTTTATGTATGACATGTTTCAGATGAAGACATGGAGAAGCCATTTAAAGTACCATGCATACTGCATATGGATTCTATTAAGGGAAGTCATAGCGGTCTGAAAAATCTTGTTCAGAGGTACTCTGGTGGTTCTGAAATTCATTATGTGGTTTATATACGTCTGTGTATTAAAGTTTCATTTTATCCTTTTAGCTTCCTTAACATATTTCTATTTTTTCTGAATTAGGTAGTAGAAGAGGAGTTCGTAAGACAGTTAAACTATATTTGTTGGAATGTCTTCCTTTGGGCTTTGTCAAGTTTCTCTATCATTAAGAAGGAATTAACAAAATAGCCGATGAAAGAAACTTTGAGTGCATCTTGTTTCGTTATACCTAGTAAACTTAGATTCTTATGAACTATCGTTTCTAAAGTCAATTTAGGCCCATCCCTCCCTTTACTACAACATCTATCCTATCATAATGATATCTCTCCCTATCTAGCACGTCAACGGTCTTACGATAGACATGTTCAAACCACTTTTATCTATTTTCTTTTATCTTAGTTTCTAATGGCGCTATCCCTACTATATTGCGAAGTTTTTCGTTTTTAATTCTATCTCGTAAAGCTTACCACATACATCTCAACATTCTCATTTCAGCTACATTCTTTATACTCACATGTTTCTTAGTCACACAACACTCTGTACCGTATAACATGGCTGACCTTATGACCGTACGATAGAACTTCTCCTTCAACTTTGCAGGCATCCTACGATCGTATAACACTCCCGAAACACTATTCCACTTGATCCCCGTGTGACTCAAATGTTTCTCTCCAAATTTTTAATTTGACATCAGCATCTCTTGCAGTTTCATGTACCAAGACAATATCATCAACAAACAACATACACAATGATATATCATTCCGAATGAGTCTAGTCAATTCATCCATAACTAGGGCAAAAAGATAATGTCTTTAAGTGGACCGCTGATGTGATCCTATTATGCTTGTGATTTTAATTGTTTCCCCTATATTCTATACTTACTATACCCCCTCTATACCCCCAAAACATCCAACATATTAAGAAATTAATCAAGGTAGGATTCCCTTTCCTCGATTCCCAACTATGCAAATTACACAAAAAAGACTCCTAAGCCTGAACAAAATCTTCTCCACCCCATCTCAATACCTTCGATTAGATTCTCTAAATAATCCACATCAAACAAAGCGGGATCAAATTCCATAACTTGTATCTATGTTTTCCCACTTTAGCACTGTTCCATCCGTGTATCAACCGTATCATCGAGTCTGAAAAAACTCATGACATACCCCACCAATAAAGCATTGTAGTCAAAGCTCTTTCGCAACCGAACAATGAATGAACAAGTGTGCCACTGATTTTTCGTCACTCGAACACATGCAACACCGATTCACAATAACTCATTGCCGATTAAGATTTTCTATGGTAAGAATCTTATATTTAGTCACACACTATGAAGAAAGCTACCTTGTTTGGAGAACGAGTGCACCAAATACCTTTCTAATGAAAACATATATTAGAAGCTCTAACCAAAAATTCACAATATGATTTCACCTTGAAAGACCCATCTGCCATCGATGTCCATCTCAAACAATCTTCCCCAATCTTTAGACACCTCAAATCATATAAATTGCCCCAAAGAACCAACAAACCACTAATATTCAAATCTTGTAACTCACGTCGAAGAGCAATATCCCACACCATTGTATCCCATCACTCCTAAGGTAATCCGCCCGTGCCGCTCCCTCATATCCATCGCCAACTGAAATATAACAAGATGCAAGTTCTCAATCTACCACAACCACACAAAACGTGCTCCCAAAATTTTACCCTTCTCCCCATTCCCACTTTCATACTAGTCTTCCTAGAGAATTCCACCCAACCTTTTCTGATACCCTTTCAAAGCCCCAGTCCATAAGGTAACCAGACCTCCGAAGACCAATCTCCCCAATATGTCCTATACCTAGCACACAACCTTTCTCCACTACCTATTTTTATCGCACGCAAACCTCCACAACCACTTCCCCTATAGTTTCAAATATATATGAATTTGTGTTTATCCATTTTTTTTTGTAAAATGTCATGTCCCATATCTGGTTTTGTGTCGTGTCCTTGTCCTGTGTGCTTCTTAGGTAATAAGTTTTGACACTTGTTGAGTAGAAGGGTAAGAAAATAGTTTTTTAAGATTTTTAGTTCTTTTTTATTTAGGAGGGGGGCTTATTTCCGAGAAGTTTGAAGGAAGGGCTGAATCTCTCTTCAAAACCATACTAGACCAGTAGGCCACATTAAGCAAAGATATGAAACGGTTCATTGTGGTTTTGGTTTGGACTCCCAAAATGAAGATGAGAAGAGTGTTTTAGAAACGGTTCATTGTGGTTTTGGTTTGGACTCCCAAAATGAAGATGGGAAGAGTGTTTTAGACTTTGCAGTGACTTTTGACCTTAGAATAATTAACATTTTTTTTAGGAAGAGGGATGAGCATTTTATTACTTTCTAGTGAGAGGCGCAAACCATTTAGTTTACAAAGACTGCAAGGTCATACCTGGAGAGTGTTTGGTGTCACAACATAAGCATATAGTCCTAGATATTTATTTGGAAGGTCAACAGAGAATGAGGAAAGAGAGCAGAGATCTGCGAACTAGATGGTGGAGCCTACGAGGGGAGAAGTTGGTGTTGTTTAGAGACAAGATGTTAAATGAAAGAGTTGGAATTTCGATGACGAGGAAATGTGGAACACGATGACGGGCTTCATTAGAAAAATATCGCAAAAAGTTCTTGGAGAGTCGAAACGGAGAGACCCCACCTCGAAAGAGACTTGGTGGTGGAATGATGCAGTCCAGACCGTAGTAAAAGCTAAAAAGAGTGCTTTAAGAAGTGACAAAAAGATAGAAGCGATGCCAAATCTAGGAGTTATAAACAAGCCTGCGAGGAAATCTAAGATGAGATCGTTTGAGGATTTCCAATGTTCTAAAAGGTGCTAGGCGGGCGATCGAAGGGGGGGGGGGCTAGCGCCTAGGGGCCTAGGCATTTTTTATTTTTTATTTATTCATTTATTAACATGAAATATATAATATCTCTTTTTGTCATGAAAAAGTCATTATGAGTACGAAAAAAACTCAAAGGGAGGATTAGGACAAATCTAATTATAATTCCTTTCTTATCATACTCCAAAGCATAGTCTTCAACAAAATACGAAAATAACAGTAATTCAAACTCCAAAGCTTCAATACTATTAAAAAAACTCAAAACATAATATTCTTCATTGTAGAAATGTCTAGGTATCGAACTCTTCTTCACTAAAGGAGCAAACACTTTCAAGCATAGTGTTACCCCATTCCAAAATGCCATACTTAAAGATGGTGTTATAAGTCGCTTTTCCCTTTGCACTTTTAGATTGTTTGCAATTTTCTCATTCAACACTAGTAACCAAACTTCTCAACTTTTCCTTCTTTGCAAATCTAGTGACTCCCGACCTAACTATGTTTGTTTTCTTTGTAAACTTCCTCATCAATGCCAATGTCTTATGATGAGCATATACAAAGGTAGTGAGGCCTTTGCCTTATCTATTACTACTTTAAACTTTGGTTGTTTGCCAGTTTCTTCAAACATGAGGTTCAAGGTGTGAGTGGCACATGAAGTCCAGAATATGTTTGGCCTCTTCATCATTAACAAGTTGGCACCGGCCATATTGTTGGTAGCATTGTCGGTCACCACTTGAATTACATGTTGTGGACCGACATCTTCAATGCATTTGTCAACATATTCAGAGATATATTTTCCGGTGTGTGCCTCCTCAGAATCTTCCTTAGAAGAAAGGAAAGTTGTGCCTTCCTTGCAATTAACACATAAATTCATAATACTTCTTTTTCGGTCGGTCCAAGCATAAGTCATAATGGAACACCCATTCACAACCAACTCTCCTTGCTTCTTCAATGCATTCTTAGTCCTTTCAACTGCCTCCTTCAACAATGGCTCCCTTAATTGGTACTGGCTTGGTTGGTAACCCAGACCAAATTGACCAACCGCTTCAACAAATCTATTGAAACTATCATTATCAATAGCATGAAAAGGAATACCGACTTCAAACACCCGATTGGATAAGTATTGCTGAACTTTATGTGGTATTTCCTTTCAAATTGCGTCATTAATATTTTGTTGTCGTCTCTTCTTACTTGTATCCATTGAAGAATCGAGATCGATAGTTGATGCAAAAATATACATAGGCCCAAAAATATGAGGTCTTTTTTTGGAACCTACCTCTTCCATTTCTTCATCATCATCATCAAAGATTTGTACTTCTTCCCTAACTTCTTCGTTGTGTTCTTTCTTCCCTTTCGTCTTATTTCTTGTATCTTCTATTGCGGCTATGCACTTAGCCTTGTCTTCATCCGTTGAATTTGGACATGCGGATACATTACCTTTGATGTGGGCTGTGTTGTTTGATTCGATAAATTCCACCACTGCATATTTTTCCACACAATTTGCACTTTGCCTTGTCAAGATTTTTAGGATCCACCGACATCCTGTAGTCCCATCCAACATCGTCAGAACACGTTTCAGAACTTGGTTAACATCTGAATTAGATGTCGCAGAAGAAGCCATCTATGTATAGAAAAAATGTGAAAAAATATTTTACACCATCTCTATAATATGTAACGGACGAAAATATAACTAAAAATGTGTGAGTCCCATGGACCGTTGTAATTTATACAATAGATTACATATTACATCATCCGTTGAAAAAAAATATATTACAATATCATATTACAACTCAAATATCATACTAATACTTTCAGTGTAAACAATAATATTTACTAAATATTTATAGTGTAAACATATATTACGGTTAGCTTATGCGAGAGATAAAAAATACGAGTAAACAAACAGTTTACACTTAGATGAAATCGATTAATGAGAAGAACACTAGGTACAACCGGAGTTGATCGAGAAACAATACATATGACGCCGACAAATGCCGTAGAACAACTGAGAAGACGATCGCACACCAATGATAAGAACAGATAAGAGATGGTTACGCACCTGAGATCCGATCGATTGATGAACCTGCGATTAGAGAAGAGGAGAGGGGGTAACACACGATCGATTAGGGGTTTTGAATCGATTTTCCAAAGCAAATAAGTGCACCTGTAAGTTATTTTGTTTTGTATAGAAAAAATTAAAACACAAACCCTTAATTCTTTTAATTTTACACCTACCCACCGCTGTCCGTCTAGCTGCCTAGGTGCTTCCTAGCCGCCTAGGCGCCACCTAACTCCACCTGGTCGTCGTAAATGCCTAGAACCCACTAATCGGAGCGACATGGTCATGCCTAGCGCCTAGGCGCCCGCCTAGCCCGATTTTTAGAACATTGCTTCTTGATACTATAATCATTTAATTACCAACTGAGGGTCTAAGACCCAAAGCCTTAAGTTGGATTTTAGGTCAAAATACTAGTTTCATAAAAATTAAGGATTTTGCTCAAATCATGAAATCAAACCCAAAACATGCGTATCACTTCAGAATCAACCCTTACCATCAATTTCAGATTCATAATAAAACCCACTTTAAATTATTAGGTTTTCTTCAATACGAAACTCATATTGATTTTTATCTAGAAAACTTGGTTTAGATTATCTAACACCAATACATATACGACAGATAGACAAGAATCTACCTTCAATAGTCCTGGATCGAAGACTCGAACTTGAAACACCTTGGGTGATGAAGAAAACGGGATGAGAAGAACCACCACACAACGATCTAAGAACTTTATGCATGACAAATTCAAGACGCAAGGATTGGGGAGATACCGAAGAGAGAAAAGTCTTCTGGAGAGAGATATGAGCCGGCATGCCAAAAAAGAAAAAGACTAGTTAAATCGCAAACCTAGACTTTATATATATAACACGCAACCCCTGACTAACGGTAGTACTATTTCCAGGCGGGGAAGTAGTACCAATACTACCTCTCACTACCGGTACTCCAACCCACCTAGTATCGGTAACAACGCTCTCTGTTTCTCATTGCGCAAACAAATACCAATCAAGTACCGGTACACTACATCTACTACCGGTAGTCTGTCAAACTCCCAAACCAACAAAACAGTTAACTACCAGTAGTGACACCGCCTGTTACCGATATTGCGGCGACAAAAGCACACCAAACTTTCACCGATTAATCCAATACTGGTATATAGCGCATGACATTCAGTATAAATTGGTTTTGGAATAAAAGTCAACTCAACTTCAACGTAATCACGAGATCTCTCTAGAAAATTAATGTAACCTATTGGCCCGAATGGCAACCAATAGAGAGGAGGTTAAATATTTGCTTTAAAGATAATTACAAATTTAAATTTTTTACGGCACAACGGAAGCTTATCTTAAAGAAGATGACTAAAACAAGTATACACAAGTAAATGCTTTAGAGATCAGCTATTTAATGAATGTATGCTTGAGACAAACTTAAGTGCTTCGTTATATCTCAAGTCTTGCAATACAACAAACGTAGAGGTATCAACACATAAGGTTGGTTCAAGTATAAATGAAAGATTAAGAAACTATGAAGACAAGTAAAACAATAACTAAGACAATCAAGTAAATACGTAATAAAGAGCAATAGATAGAATCTGATATATAGTGGCTCGGTTGAGCTTGTCCACGACCTAACCTACATCCACTTCTTTTTGAATAAAGCCTCGAGGGCTCCACTTGTGAGAATATTCCATATATTCTAAAGATAATTAATATATCTTTAGAATATATTATGTGAATATTCTGTTTCCATTTAAGAGTATTGTAAATATGTAATTGATATCTTTGATTTTGGTTTCCTTTATTTGTTCTTCCTAATTAGGAATTGTATAGGCCTATATATTTGTATTCTCCCTTTGTATTATGTGACATTCAATAATACAATATTCAGTATTATTCTCAGAAAGTTTAATGGTATCAGAGCCCATTAGGGTTTGGGTTAGGAATTTCATCAGTTGCCATTGTCGGCGCCGTCCTCCGATGCATCTCCAGTAGTCTTTGTCTCTCACCTTTCTGAATCTCTCGCATCTCTCTTTCCCGACCACCTCAGCCGCCATCACTGTTCTCGCCGCCGCCGCTGCTGTCAATCATTGTCTCTGTTCTCGTTACCGTCGTTATTGTCAATCGCCATTCACAGGTCTCGTCCGTCGTCGTTCAAATCAGTTTGTTCGAACGAGATCTCGCTCTCGTAGTCTAATCAGAACCAGATCCATCGCCTCCTCCATTACCGTTCACCAGATTCGTCGCTGTAGCCGTTACCGTTCAACAGATCTGTCGCTGTCGCCTCTGCCATTCTCCAGATCTGTTGCCGCCATCGCTATTCATGAGATCCGTCGCAGCCGTCACATCTGACATGGTCGTTGCCGCTCTGGTCTTGTCCAGATCGCTGTTCACCAAAATCCATCGTCCAGCCTTTCGCCAGATTTGAAGTTTCTCTCCTTTGGCTGTAGTTGATGTCCCGTGACAGTTTGAATGTTGTATTTGTTCAATTTGGAGAACTATAAAAAAATTGTCTTCGAATTATTTAATATCTCTCCGTATCTCACCGTCAACACAGTAGTCCACTCAAGTGGTTTTTGAAAAGCCAACAAGTCATCGCCGCCGCCGCCATCAGTAGGGTTTTGCTTTATCACCATCGCCGTTGCCAGACCACTGTTCGAACACGATCTTCATTATTCATCTCTGTATCTCTGATTTTTGGGCAGATTTAAGACCGCTATTCTGATTCAGTTTTGGCTCAGTTTCTGCTTAAGATTTGTTCCGAGATTCTATGGTTCCAAGACTTGCTTCATGCAGATTTCTAATACCTGTTTTCAGTTCGATGAGTGTGCCTATTGTCATAAGAAAGGCCATTGGAAGACAAACTGTCCTAAGAAAGGACATCAGACGTCATCCCAAACATCTTTGGGACTGTTTCGTCCTCCTGCAGCTCTAGCTACCACATCTGAGAGCCCCTTTGAGATAAATGACATTCATGCTCAACTGACTCAACTTCAGCAGATGTTGACATCCTCTTCCATGTCCGTTCCACCAAAAGTAATGACCTCAGGATCTCCAGGTTTGCTTGGTTCTCTATCAGGTATCCCTACTACTATTTGGATTCTAGATTCCGGTGTTTCGTTTCATATGACACCTCATCTGTCTCTACTGCAAAATTGTGTCCCTCCATCTTCTCCTATAACTATACGTACAACCAATGGTTCTCTCTTGTCTGTTGTATCTATTGGATCTATTCCCATGACAGTCCTCAGTTGTGTCACTCCTACATGTTCTTTATGTTCTTCAATTATCTTTTAATCTTCTATCCATTAGTCAGTTAGATGCTTCATGGTTTGACATTCTTTTCTCTTTTGTTTGTCGTGTTTAGGATCGGAAGTCAGAGAAGCAAATTGGGACAAGACGTAGGGTTGGTGATCTCTATGTGGTGGAGAGCCTACATATTGACATTTTCTCTGCTCCAACAGCTTTATCCTCATTCCAGTTAGACAACACTTCTTGCCTTTTCTTTCTTTGGCATGCTAGGTTATGCCATTTGCCAACTGATCGCTTACGATCCTTATCTCAGTCTGGTGTTTTGTCTAAAGTGTCTTCCACTAATATTTCTGAGTATCAAGGATGTAAACTTGCAAAGATGACAGCTTTACCACTTAACAGAAGTAATTCCATATCCACTTCTCCCTTTTTTTTCCATATTGATGTCTAGGGTCAGTCTCCTGTTATTTCAAAAGGTGGCTTAATCTATTATGTCTCTTTCGTTGATGATTATTCTCGATTCACATGAGTCTAACTTATGAAACATAAATCTAATTTCTATGAGATTTATCGGTCTTTTCAGTCCATGCTCACTACTCATTTATCTTCCACAAATAAAATTCTACGGCCAGATCTGGGTGGGGAGTATACAAAAGGTGTCTTTGCTGATTATCTGTCATTTCTAAGTACCATACATCAGTCCTCTTGTAGTGGCCCTTCTCAAAATGGTCGTGCTGGACGTAAGCATCGTCATTTTCTTGAGACTGCTAGATCCCTTTTTCTCTTTGCATCTGTTCCCAGTTGTTTTTGGGGTGAAATAGTGCTCACTGCTGCATTTCTCATCAATCATATGCCCACTCCACTTCTGCTTAGAAAAACCCCTTATGAGGTACTATTTTCCAACACCCCCAATTACTCGCTTCTTCAAGCATTTGGTTGTGCATGTTTTGTTCTCCTTTCTAAACAAGCCCGTACTAAACCCAGTCCTTCTCTTCTCTGGTGAGCTTAATCGTGGGACAAGGAGCGTCCTCCTCCGATATAGGAAGTTCATCATCATCAGGGATATCCAGTGGAGCCACGAGAACCCCATTTCCCCTCCTCGATCTACTCTCTGTGTTTTGCTGGGCTATAGCACCACCCAAAAGGGCTATCGCTGTTATGATCCTGTGTCTAAGCATCTCTATGTCTCCCGAAACGTTGTCTTCCTTGAGTGTCTTCCCTATTATCAGTTTCCCTCTACTTCTCCCTCTGTCTCTAAACATGAATTACTATCCATTGATCTCTTTCCAGATGAATTCACCTGTGACGAGTACATATCTACTATTCCTCCTGATCCTAAGTTGCATCCTCTCCTGCACCACCATTTCTTCCCCTTCTGGTCTACTCACGACGACAACCATCAACACCACCGGCTCCTCACTTTGCCCCTATTGCCTCTGTGGACTCTGATCCTGCTCCTCTCCGCCACCCACTCCGTGATAGGCGTCCTGTTTAAAGGCTGAGTTTTTATAACACCTATTTTTTAGTCTCTCACTGTACTGTTTTATCTTTTATACATTCTTATTCCGAGCCTCAGTCTTATAAGGAGACCTGTTAGGATCCTAAATGGGTAATTGCTATGGAAGACGAACTTTTTGCTCTTGCCAGGACTTCTACATGGGAGATGGCACTGTCCTCTCGATAAAAATATTGTTGGCTGTAAATGGGTTTTCAAAGTTAAAACTCATTCTGATGGGACATTAGAATGCTATAAGGTTTATCGTGTAGCTAAAGGGGTTTTTCAGGAGTATGAGATTGACTATGAAGAGACTTTTGCACCAGTTTCCAAAATGACTTCTCTCCGGACTTTAATTTCTGTTGCTGCTGCTCGTTATTGGTCTCCATATTAGATGAACGTTAAAAATGTTTTTTTCATCAGCTTGTTGACAGAGGAAGTTTATATGCGTCCCCCTCCTGACTTATCTCATTCTCCTAGATATGTTTGTCGCATTCGACGAGATTTGTATGTCCTTAAACAGATCTTTCGGGCTTGATATGATCGCTTTCAAGGCGTGGTCACTCAACTTGGTTTCTTCCCCAGTGCTCATGATTTAGTATTATTTCTTCCTCACACCACCAATGGGCTTTCTCTATGTTGATGATATGATCGTCACCGAATCTTATTCTGCTGCTATGGCTCATGTCAAACAACATTTGTTTGATACATTCGAGATGACAGACTTGGGGAATTTGCTCTATTTTCTTGGTATTG
>NMUG010000519.1:0-21771 GCA_002855965.1 Monotropa hypopitys | reverse complement strand
GAAAATATTAAATAAAAATATAAATAAACATTAAAAAATTCCGGGGCGGGTTTTTCCGGGGCGGGGGAACATCAACCCTAACCCTACCCGAAACACATCGGGTTTTTGAATCTCTCCCCCTAACCCTACCCGATACCCGAAAGTTCGAAAAAAACCCTGTTTGATCGGGGCGGGGCGGGGTGGGTTCGGGGCGGGGCGAGGCAAATTGCCATCCCTAGTGGGTACTCATAAGTAACCTTACGATTGATTCCTTATGCATTGAAGAGTAAAACGCTCATTTAAATATACAGTCGATCGATTACCAATTCCTGCATTATCGGATGATACGTAAGATTATGGTAATAAAGTGTGCAACAATGGTACGTGTACTAATTCCTACATCGATTCGTGCACCGATTTGAGATTCCGACTGGTGGGAGTCTACGAAAAAGTATTATTTTATTACACAAAAATAGACTACCACCGATCGGAGTCTCAAATCGGTGCACAGATCGGTGTAGGGATCGGTGTACATAGCATTTTTGTAAAGTGTGTCTCAATAAATGTAATATTCATGTCTCATCAATGTAATTTTAACGGTGAATGAAATTATCAACCGATACTGAGAAATGATTTATGTTGATCATTAAGATTGTCTTCTTAATAGCTATTATACATGCTACCTACAACATAATATAGCGTCATACTTGTCCCCATATGATGTCTTACTTTATTATTTGAACAATCTATCATCTAGTTTCTCATGTGTACCGATTTGGTGCAGACCAAAAATGGATCACCATTTTGGTTCATTTCCCGACAAATTTTTTCGAGCCGATTGTTCCAATGCGTTTATCAGGTGTTTTTTAAGGTTCCTGCAAAAAATGGTCAAAAAATGACCAAGAAGGGCTTCATCCGATGCAGTTTTATGTGGACTGTTCATTACAGTTTTATGAAAAACTGTCGAGATGAAGCCCTTCCCGGCCATTTTTTTATTGTTTCTCGCGGGTATCCTAATCAACACGTTTTAAAAATATTGAACGGTTCGGATCATTCAAATTCGGGACCAAAATTGTCACGACCCGTCCCAATCTCGGGATGAGTCCATGACCGGCCAACGAGCAAGCTCGCAAAGGCCTAAAATAAAAGAGTTGAAGAATCCATTCAACAATAACAGAGTGCGGAAACGAAATAACAATCCAAAATAGTGCATAGTTTTTCACTAAATACTTGGTTGATTACAATAAGGGAGGCTCAAAGGCCTTTACATCAAAAGAAAGGGAAATAGTAAGACATTTAAGTTGCTCCAAAGTTACTCATCGAGATTACCTGAAAGGGGTTTTAGAAAAACGCATAAGCCAAAGCTAGGGTGAATCAATATATAACATTTCACAAATTTCATGGATTAACAGCAGTAATTCGTAAAACAGATCAATACGTTAGTATGATTGTTACTTTTCCTTTCTTTGTGGTAATAACTTGCATTTGGTGTCTTCTCCGGGGAACTCAAACTTGCCCCAGAGGCATCACCGGGAATCTTGCACTTGCCCCAGTGGCATCACCAGGAATCTCCCACTTGCCCCAGTGGCATCGCTCGCACCGAGCGGTACTAGCGTCTTTGAGCTTAGGATCCTGCCCGTAGGCTTTTCATCATCATTTGCCCATAGGCTAGCTTAGCATTTTCCGTGCACCTGTCCTTTCAATCTTTAAATCATTTCGTGATATGATGGTCGTGCCTTTTTGGCTATTTGATCATGTTATTCTGTTTCATCGTCATTCCAGTTATATATCTCTGTCGTCCGAAACGACCGTTTGATCCATGTAATAAGAAGAGTTGGCGCGTCATTCCATTTTTCATAAACAAGTAGAAACATGATGGTTTTCATAAACGTTTTAAAGGAAATGAGCATCTTTAAAAGTATACGAGTAAACATGGTATATAGAGATTCACCTGATAGTGGTAGGGTTACTTGACTTGATTTCTAAGGTGGTGATGGACCTGAATTTGCCAAAACATAAGATTTATTAAATTCTAGCTGACTGCTCTGCCGGACCGAACTGATGGCCGAAGATTAGCTTCTGGCCGAAGCCTAACTGACCGAAGGTTGGGTCTTCCTGCCGAACAGTGTTCAGGTAAGAGTCTACTGATGGTTATCGGGGTTACTGGTCCGAAAGGTGTTTTGCCGAAGGGTCTTTGCCGAGGTGCCGAAAGGGCAGACGGACCTTGGCAGTGCGGGGAAAAGTGCTTCGATTGGTAAGACTGGTCGAAAAGACCTTTGAGGTGGTTGGTGAATCTTGGGACTAACTGTCCGAATAGTTAAAGGCACAGCCGAGCTCGAGAAGCTAAGGCTTCTAATGACGGGTTGTCCCTCTACCGAGCTGCCGAAGGGACAGGCAACTCTGGCAGTGCGGAACAAGGGGCTTCGGTACTAGGACTGGTCGAAATTGTTGCTAAGGCATTAATATGGTCTTAGGGTTAACTGCCCGAACTACTGAAGACGTAGCCGAGCTAAGAAGAGAAGGCCTAAAGGCGGACCGTCCTTTTTGCCAAGCACTTGTGCTCCGGCAGTGCGAGACGTCGGTAGTTGGCCTAGGGAGGATCTGTCGCGTGCGGGAATGGTCTGAACAGGTTATCCGAACTGAAAATGGCTCAGCCGTAGGGCAAAAGGGATGACTGGTCTCATCAAGCTTGAGTGCCGAGCACTTAGTGTTACTGCCGAACCGGATAAAAGTTTCTGGGATACGTCGGCAGGAGTTAAAAGGAGGCTAATGAGCCGTCCTTTAGTGCGGCTAAGTCCTTTGAAAGACTTGCCGAATAGAAAACGATACGGTGAACCGAAGGGTCAAGAGCTTACCTGAGAACTCCTGGCCTGAATGTTTGCCGAGCTGAAGACTTAACCGAAGGCTTGGTTTGGTTTGGACTGAGACTGCTAAAGGCTTCCTCTGCTCGGGGAGTGTTCGGCAAAGAGCTGACCGGACACTAAGGGAAAGCTTGACCGACTGATTGGACAAGTAAGGACTTTGTGGTTCTGACCGGACGGTGGAGTGCCGAACGGCAAAATGTCGAAATAACTTCTAGGGAGAGAAACGGAGCATAATAATGCTCTGGGGAAGGATGGTGTGAAGTTTGAAGGGTCTGGGGGTCTCTATCTATAGGCTGGAGGGAAAGGGATATCGAATTGGTGCCAAAAATTCGTAGCCGATAAGTGGGCGGCGCCTGCCTGATTCCCTGGCAGTTGCAACTTTTAGCCGTGCGCCGTTTGTCCGGTTGTGGTGTCAGCCGACCGGTCTGACATTCCCGACAACTTTACGACGGGATTCCTGGTGGGGACAGCTTTTTGGCGGATATCTCGGAAATTCAGCTTTTGCATAGATTCGTTGTACTTTTGGTCGGGTTTTGTCTTTTCCTTTTTGTCCGACTGGGCCGACGAGTGAAATGGCCGAAGGGTAAAAGTGCCGAAGGTCTAGCCTTTGGTGCTCGGGCTGCTCGGCAGTCCGATGGTTCGGCTGTTCGGCAACCGACTACTCGACAGTCCGTATGCTCGACAGCAGTGCGGCTGCTCGGGTCCTCCTAGTCCTGGGTCGATGGGGTACTGCGACCGGGCCTTACCCTTACCGACTTTCTAACCTTAAGTTTTGAAAATTTAAACTTTGGAAAATTAAACTTTTAGAATTTTTAAAATAGGCAATTTCCTGGGACGGAGTTTTACATCCTCCCCAACTTATAGGAGTTTGGTCCCCAAACTTTAAACTTGGTTCTAATAGATGCGAAAAGATTTTGTTAGGGATATACCTTATGTAAATAACTGCGGATACTTCTGATGCATATCGGTCTCTTTTTCCCAGGTAGCTTCATTGCCGGATTGATTTTCCCACCAGACTTTCACTAGTGGAATAGCCTTGCTCCTGAGCTGCTTCTCCTGTCGATCTATGATTTTGACTGATCGCTCTTCATAAGATAGATTTTCCTGGATTTGGATCGGTGGTTGGGTCAATATATGAGACGGATCTGGGATATACTGACGAAGCATTGATACGTGAAAGACGTTATGGACGTTGGCCAATTTTGGAGTAAGTGCTAGACGATAAGCTACAGGGCCAATCCTTTCAAGGATTTCGAATGGTCCGATGTAGCGAGGATTCAACTTCCCTCTCTTTCCGAATTTGATGACGCCTTTTGTAGGTGATACCTTCAGAAAATCTTTGTCGCCTTCTTGGAATTCGAGTTCCCTTCGTCGCATATCTGCATAGCTCTTATGTCGATCCTGAGCTGCCTTCAATCTTTCCTGGATTAGTTTGATCTTCTGTGTGGTTTCCTGCACAATTTCTGGTCCTGTGAGTTCCGTTTCTTCTGCTTCTGTCCAGCATACCAGTGATCTGCATCTTCTTCCGTACAAGCCTTCAAATGGTGACATCCCAATGCTTGCTTGATGGGTGTTGTTGTATGCGAACTCTACTAATGGTAGGTGCTCCTCCCAACTTCCTTGGAATTCCAGTGTGCATGCTCGAAGTAGGTCTTCTAGAGTCTGAATCGTTCTCTCGGATTGTCCATCTGTCTGTGGGTGAAAGGCTGTGCTGAAGTTGAGCGTTGTTCCCATGGCTTTCTAAAGTGCTTTCCAAAATCTTGATACAAAGCGCGGGTCTCGATCGGAAGTGATAGATATGGGGGTTCCATGTAGTCGGATGATTTCTCGAACATATGTGGCGGCCATCTGATCCATTGAGTACATGTTCTTGATGGGTATGAAGTGGGCTGATTTGGTTAATCGGTCGACGATAACCCAGATTGTGTTGTTCCCTTTGGCTGATCGTGGAAATCCTATCACATAATCCATCGCGATATCTTCCCACTTCCATTTTGAAATTGGCAACGGTTGGAGTAGTCCTGTTGGCCTTTGTCGAATAGCTTTCACTTTTTGGCACTGGAGGCATCGGCTAACGTAATTTGCAACATCTCGTTTCATTCCCATCCACCAATAGGATTTCTTCAGGTCTTGATACATTTTTGTTCGTCCAGGGTGAATCGCGAATCTTGATCTGTGGTTGTCATCCATGATCTTCCTTTTGACTTCTTCTTGACTGGGGATGCATATGCGGTTGCGAAACTTGAGTAGGTCATCATGAATGGTGAATTCTCCACCGAGATTGATCTTGGCGTCTTCGAAAATTTTCCGCAACTTGGGATCGTTCTGCTGGAGTGCTTTGGTCTCTTCTATGTTGATTGGGTCAATCGTGATTGTTGAAAGATGAGCTAAATAGGGGTGTCCCTTCCTGCAGAGTGCGTCTGCTACTACGTTGGCCTTCCCGGGATGATACTGGATGTTCCGGTCGTAGTCCTTCATGAGTTCCAACCATCGCCGTTGCCTGAGGTTTAGCTCCTTCTGGGTGAAGATGTACTGCAGGCTTTTGTGGTCAGTGAAAATATCGCAAGTGATACCATACATGTAGTATCGCCAAATCTTTAGTGCAAAAATGACCGCTGCAAGCTCTAGGTCGTGAGTGGGGTAATTCTTCTCATGTGGCTTTAGTTGTCGTGAGGCGTAGGCAATGACTCTTCCTTCTTGCATCAAAACGCATCCTAGTCCTCTGAGTGAAGCGTCGTTGTAGACTGCAAAACCTTTTTCTCCATTGGGTAGCATCAACACAGGTGCTGTAGTCAATCTTCTCTTCAATTCCTGGAAGCATTCGTCACGTTCTTTGGTCCAGATGTAAGGTTCTCCCTTCCGAGTGGGTTGCATTATTGGTACGGCGACTTTTGAGAAATCTTTGACGAAGCGTCGATAATAGCCGGCGAGTCCTAGAAAACTGCGGATTTCTGCTACTGAGGTGGGTGCGAGCCAATTGGAAACGGTTTCTACCTTCTGGGGATCTACTGAAATTCCTTCTCTGTTGATGATGTGACCGAGGAAATGGATGCTCTCGAGCCAAAACTCGCATTTGTTGAATTTCGCATAGAGTCTCTTTTCTCGCAGGATTTGGAGTATGGTTGCCAGATGGATGGCGTGTTGTTCCTTGTCTTTGGAGTAGATGAGGATATCATCGATGAACACTATTACGAAGTCATCGAGGTGGTTGGCGAAGATTCTATTCATGAGGTCCATGAATGCTGCGGGTGCGTTAGTAACTCCGAATGGCATAACCGAAAATTCGTAATGGTCATATCTCGTACGGAAACAGTCTTCTCAACGTCTTTGACTCTGACCTTTAGTTGATGATAGCCGGAACGAAGATTGATTTTTGAAAATACTTGGGCTCCTTGAAGTTGGTCGAACAAGTCGTCAATCCATGGCAACGGGTATTTGTTCTTGATGGTGATCTTGTTCAGCTCCCGGTAGTCGATGCATAGATGCATAGTCCCATCTTTCTTTTTTACAAACAAGACTGGTGCTCCCCATGGCGATGAACTAGGCCGGATGAAATTCTTGTCTACTAAGTCTTGCAGCTGCGTCTTCAATTCTTTTAGCTCTGCTGGTGCCATTCTGTAGGGTGCCTTCGAGATTGGTTGAGCTCCGGGCATAATATCGATAGAGAAATCGATTTCTCTATCAACGGGCATTCCTGGCAGTTCTTCTGGAAATACGTCGGGAAAATCTCAGACCGTAGGGATGTCGTTAACTGAGGGTTGATTCGCCAGAGTGGCAGAGATACTACACAAGTATCCGTGACAACCTTTCTACAAAAGTTGTCGAGCCTTCGATACGGAAATAAAACAAGGTGGCGAGGAGATCTTCTCTCCATGGAGTCTGGACTCTTCTCCTCTTGATGCTTCAAAGGTGATGAGTTTTACCGCACAATCAATTTTCGCATTGAACTTAGATAGCCAGTCCATGCCGATTATTACGTCAAAATGGGCCATAGATAAGGGTATTAAGTCTACAAGTGCTGACACTCCTCCGATATGAGCTTCACAGTTTCGAAAAACCGTTGAGCATAAAACTCCTTTATGAGCTTTACTTATTGGTTGGGACACTAATAGATCGAAATCTAATGGTTCGGGACTCCTTGGGATTTTGTTAGCGTGGGATATAGAGATAAACGAATGTGTGGATCCTGAATCGAATAATGCATAAGTAGGGAGATTGTAGACGTAAATTCTACCTGCCACGATTCCTTCGTCATTCTTGGGATCGCCTAGGACAAGTACTAAAGCTCTTCCTTGCCTCTGGTTTCGGTTTCCTTGATTGTCAGTGTTGGTCCTCTGGCCTCCAATGTGTACAGCATTAGCTCCGGTGGCTGTGTCCGGACAGTTGTTCTTGAAGTGTCCCTCCTTGCCGCATCTAAAATATTTGAGTGGTCCCTTAGCCCAGCATTCTCCTCCATGATTCTTTCCACATTTGGGACAAGGTGGTCTCTGTCCTCCTGAGTGTGGTCTTGGATTCCTTGGTTGGTTTCTTCCAAAGTTGCCTCTCTTGAAGTGACTTGGTCCTCCCTGATTTTGGATCCTCTTCCTTTCGTTGAAGCGTCTTAATTCATCTACGTCCTGCTCCACTAGAATGGATCTGTCCAGAATCTCAGCGTATGTTGGTAGTTGAAAAGGGCGAACGATCTTCCGAATCTCATGCTTGAGTCCTTCTTCAAATTTTCGGGCCTTCATCTCATCACTAGCCACCAAGTATGGTGCATAGACAGCAAGGTTGGTGAACTCAGCTTCGTAGTCTGCTACCGTCATAGTACCTCGTTGCTTTAGATTTTCAAACTCTAGACGCTTTGTGTTCTGCATTGCGCGGGGCATGAACTTTTCTCGGAAATTTTCCAGAAATCTTACCCAAGTCATGTTGGGTTCGGCGATGCTCTTCAGATTCCACCAGTGATTTGCTTCTCCTACGAGAAGATATGCTCCTATTTCGACTTTCTGCAAGTCCGAGCATCGAAGGAGTCGGAAGTTCTTCTCTAATTCGGCGATCCATTCGTTTGCCTTGATTGGGTCCATGCCTCCTGAGAATGTCGGAGGTTTGAGCTTGAGAAATTCTTTCACAGCTGCCACGTTGTTGATTTGTTGAGTAGGGTTGACTGCTTCATTTTCTCGAGGTTCGTTCGTAGGCTGTTGGCGCATCTGCTCGATGGTTTCTTGTTGTGCCTGTACGACTCCCGCTAGTGTTCGTATCATGTCTCGGAGCTTGGTGATCTGGTGACTCCCTTGACCATTGGTATGGGTGTTAACCATTCTGATATATGAAGAAATTCATAGTTAGAAATAAGGGGTGAGATTTTCTTACTAACATGCTATAAAAGATGCATTTAGGAATGTAGACGCATGAGTGTGACCGGACACACGACAAAATACTTCGGACAATAATAAGATACTAAAGCTACTAGTTATCCAAGTCACTCGGCCACTCATAGGGCGGATAGACCCATTCCTCGCGATCAATGTCGATATCTTCTTCTTCTTCATTTTTGTCCGGATCCTCTTCTTCTTCGTCGGGGTCTCCTCCTTGGTCGAGGTCCCATCCTTGCTCGTGCCATTCTATGGGTTCTTCTTCCATAGCTTCCTCTGGTTGAATTTCATCATTGTGGCCGTGTAGAATGCGATGCCTTGCTCCTTCCATCAGGTGTTCGAATTCCCAATTCTCAATGGATCTCATGGCCACCTTGCAAGCTCATCCCAACAGTCGCAAATGGTAGTTGATCAAAGCTCTGACTTCTCCTTCTGCTCTATCCTCAAAACCGACTTCCACTCGGGCTATGAGGTCTGATGTGATTGTCGTGGAATCAGCATGCGCTTGATCCTGGATGGCTTCGCCGATGACGAATATCTCTCCCTCTTCCTCTTCGGGTGTTACAGGAGGTGGGGCTATGTCGTGGTCATTCTCTGAGTCGCTGTCGGAGAAGTCAGTGCTAGCGTAATCGCTGCTACTGCTAATAGACATAACTACAAAAATTCACAATATAAGATATTTCTATACTTCTAATGATCTCGTGGTTAATACGTGTGTGCCTCGCTTTTCTAGTTCTGGATTGTTTTCTGGAATTCATCAACTCGTGCTCTGATACCACTTCTGTCACGACCCGTCCCAATCTCGGAATGAGTCCATGACCGGCCAACGAGCAAGCTCGCAAAGTCCTAAGATAAAAGAGTTGAAGAATCCATTCAACAATAACAGAGTGCGGAAGCGAAATAACAATCCAAAATAGTGCATAGTTTTTCACTAAATACTTGGTTGATTACAAAAGGGGAGACTCAAGGCCTTTACATCAAAGGAAAGGAAAATAGTAAGACAACTAAGCTGCTCCAAAGTTACTCCTCGAGATTACCTGAAAGGAGTTTTAGAAAAACGCATAAGCCAAAGCTAGGGTGAATCAATATATAACATTTCACAAGTTTCATGGATTAATAGCAGTAATTCGTAAAACAAATTAATACGTTAGTATGATTGTTACTTTTCCTTTCTTTGTGGTAATAACTTGCATTTGGTGTCTTCTCCGGGGAACTCAAACTTGCCCCAGAGGCATCACCGAGAATCTCGCACTTGCCCCAGTGGCATCACCGGGAATCTCACACTTGCCCCAGTGGCATCGCTCACACCGAACAGTACTAGCGTCTTTGCGCTTAGGATCCTGCCCGTAGGCTTTTCATCATCATTTGCCCATAGGCTAGCTTAGCATTTTCCGTGCACCTGTCCTTTCAATCTTTAAATCATTTCGTGATATGATGGTCGTGCCTTTTTGGTTATTTGATCATGTTGTTCTGTTTCATCGCCATTCTAGTTATATATCTCTGTCGTCCGAAACGACCGTTTGATCCATGTAATAAGAAGAGTTGGCGCGTCATTCCATTTTTCATAAACAAGTAGAAACGTGATGGTTTTCATAAATGTTTTAAAGGAAATGAGCATCTTTAAAAGTATACGAGTAAACATGGTATATAGAGATTCATCTGATAGTGGTAGGGTTACTTGACTTGATTTCTAAGGTGGTCCTGGACCTGAATTTGCCAAAACATAAGCCGACTGCTCTGCCGGACCGAACTGATGGCCGAAGATCAGCTTCTGGCCGAAGCCTAAGTGGCCGAAGGTCGGGTCTTCCTGCCAAACAGTGTTCAGGTAAGAGTCTACTGATGGTTATCGGGGTTACTGGTCCGAAAGGTGTTTTGCCGAAGGGTCTTTGCCGAGGTGCCGAAAGGGCAGACGGACCTTGGCAGTGCGGGGAAAAGTGCTTCGGTTGGTAAGACTGGTCGAAAAGACCTTTGAGGTGGTTGGTGAATCTTGGGACTAACTGTCCGAATAGTTAAAGGCGCAGCCGAGCTCGAGAAGCTAAGGCTTCTAATGACGGGTCGTCCCTCTGCCGAGCTGCCGAAGGGACAGGCAACTCTGGCAGTGCGGAACAAGGGGCTTCGGTACTAGGACTGGTCGAAATTGTCGCTAAGGCATTAATATGGTCTTAGGGTTAACTGCTTGAACTACTGAAGACGTAGCCGAGCTAAGAAGAGAAGGCCTAAAGGCGGACCATCCTTTTTGCCAAGCACTTGTGCTCCGGCAGTGCGGGACGTCGGCAGTTGGCCTAGGGAGGATCTGTCGCGTGCGGGAATGGTCTGAACAGGTTATCCGAACTGAAAATGGCTCAGCCGTATGGCAAAAGGGATGACTGGTCTCATCAAGGTTGAGTGCCGAGCACTTAGTGTTACTGCCGAACCAGATAAAAGTTTCTGGGATACATCGGCAGGAGTTAAAAGGAGGCTAATGGGCCGTCCTTTAGTGCGGCTAAGTCCTTTGAAAGACTTGCCGAACAGAAAACGATACGGTGAACCAAAGGGTCAAGAGTTTACCTGAGAACTCCTGGCCTGAATGTTTGCCGAGATGAAGACTTAACTGAAGGCTTGGTTTGGTTTGGACTGAGACTGCTGAAGGCTTCCTCTGCTCGGGGAGTGTTCGGAAAAGAGCTGACGGACACTAAGGGAAAGCTTGACCGACTGATTGGACAAGTAAGGACTTTGTGGTTCTGACCGGACGGTGGAGTGCCGAACGGCGAAGTGTCAAAACAACTTCTAGAGAGAGAAACGGAGCATAAGAATGCTCTGGGGAAGGATGGTGTGAAGTTTGAAGGGTCTGGGGTCTCTATTTATAGGCTGGAGGGAAATGGATATCGAATTGGCGCCAAAAGAGTCGTGGCCGACAGGTGGGCGGCTCCTGCCTGATTCCCAGGCAGCTGCAGCTTTTAGCCGCACGCCGTTTGTCCGGTTGTGGTGTCAGCCGACCGGTCTGACATTCCAGAAAACTTTACGGCGGGATTCCTGGTGGGGACAGCTTTTTGGTGGATAACTCGGAAATTCAGCTTTTGCAGAGATTCGTTGTACTTTTGCTCGGGTTTTGTCTTTTCCTTTTTGTCCGACTGGGCCGACGAGTGAAATGGCCGAAGGGTAAAAGTGCCGAAGGTCTAGCCTTTGGTGCTCGGGCTGCTCGGCAGTCCGATGATTCGGCTGTTCGGCAACCGACTGCTCGGCAGCAGTGCGACTGCTCGGCAGCAGTGCGGCTGCTCGGGTCCTCCTAATCCTGGGCCGATGGGGTACTGCGACCGGGCCTTACCATTACCGACTTTCTAACTTTAAGTTTTGAAAATTTAAACTTTGGAAAATTAAACTTTTAGAATTTTTAAAATAGGCAATTTCCTGGGACGGGGTTTTACAAAAATGGTGATCCATTTTTGGTCCGCACCAAATCGGTCCACATGAGAAGCCCTCTCCTATCATCTATATATTATGGAACAATTCCTACATGCCAAAAATAAAAATGATCGAATATTTGTAGCAACATGATCTAACGATAAGTATGATTATAGTAATTAAGTTTGTCCTAATTACAGGGATAATGAAGACCGATCAATATAAAATTGGTGATGGATGATTTTATTAATACATACAATGAAATGAATGGCGTCAATTCTTGAGGTTGTCTCCGAGTCATATACTATATATTTGAATTGCAACACGAGCTTTGAGTTTAGTTCAAAAGGACTATTACAACGGTTCAGAAATTATTAATATAATTTTCCATTATTTTAAATATTCTTAGGAATTATTCTTTAAATTCCTTTGATTCTTGTTCCGGGAAAATCCTTCTATTAATTCTCTTGAATTAATATTCCCTCCGTTTGATTGAAAATCTATTTGATTCTTGAGTTATGGATTCCCGAGCCTCTCCGAAGTGATTATTGAATCACGAGAAGTTTGGTGTGCTCAATATGGGAATTTGGCGTGTTTACAGATGTTCAGGTAAGTGCCACGAGTGGTTGGAAACCACATTTCAAGGGATTGAATTCATCTCAAAAATCTCCAATTTATGCTTGTGGTGTTTGATCTTATAATATGATAGAGAATTCAATTTCGAATCCAACGCAACTTGAATCGTTCACATCAGAGTTCGGACGAAGGATCTAGGTCCGAAAAGGTCGATTCCTCCTCGGATCCCCCCCCCCAAAAAAAAACTTTCCGGAAATAGGTGAAAGAATTTGCGGGAATATATCTAGGATTTTTGGAAGTTGAAGAAGGATCTAAACCGAAGAGTTGCGTAACCGGTAGCCCGGACTATAGCAAAACCGGTAGCGGGACCTGGTCTGCAACCGTGCAACAACGACAGAGAGTTGCGTAACTGGTAGCCCGCATTTTGGCATATCCAGTTATGGGTGTCAGGACAGCAAATCTGCAGAAGGTTGTTGGGGGTGTTTTAGTCTCTTGCTACTCATTTAACTCAACCTATATGCGTGGGAATGCCCTATTTTTTGCCCAGAAATGATTTCTCCTCTCTTTACCTTTCAACTTTATCTCCTCTCAAATCTCTCTCCCTTCTGTCTAAACTCTAGTCTAATCCCTTGAGATTTAGCAAAAATCTTAAGTTTTAACCTTGGAGAGCTTAAAGAGACCTTCCTATTGACGTGCAAAGCTTGGGCAAGTGTTGGCAACTCCTCACCTAGGGTAAAAATCAATTTTGGCTCCCAAAGGTTGAGTATCTCTAAACTTGTGTATATATGTTCTAGGATCTCTCTCTCTCTCCCTTTTATGCAAAATTTCGCTTATGCATGTCTAGGGTTTGTCGGGTTCAAGTGTTTGTGTATTGAGTCTAAAACTCAATTGGCCTTGTATATTGCATTCTCACAACTTCAATTTCATGATTAATTTTGATCATCAAATTTGGGGGAAATGGGATTTGGCTTTGGAAACATGAAATTGGCATGTTGAATTGAATGTTGGCATATCGATACCTTTGGAAAATGTTGAAATTTGGACATTGGCCCTAAATTGGAAATTTTTTAGGAATATGGAATTTAAATCAAGTAGTGGTTTAATATGGATATAGATTCTTGAGTTGGCTATATTTATGGGATTTTGGTCACTGAGATTTTGATCCCTGAACGTTCTACGTTCACGACATTATGCAATGGGGGTTTGACTGGACCCTCCCGTCGAGTCAGGTAATACGAGGAATTATACGGTTAGATAGTTGACGAGTATCTAGTGCGAAATTAATAGCTCAAACTCTCAATTATAAATGATTAACCTTATATTGATATGGAATTGGAAAATCATTTGGAAAACCCTTATTTTGATAAGGTGTGGTTTTGACATGGTTTACTTGATGATTAGCAAGTATTTGGAAATCAATTAAGTCATTGAAAGCAAAAGTTGGACAACTCACTTATATTGGACTACCTTATTGGAAAACCTATCGGACTCTCTTGCATGCATCGCATTCATACTTCTATTTACCCTTCTTACACACACACTTATTGCATATATCATTTGTTTAGATTTTCTCTACTAGGCATATGCCTAACTCACTATTTTTTGAGAAATATCTAGTGGCTTAGCTTGGGAGTGGAGTTCCAAGACCTTGAGAAGCTTTGGAGATTCAAAGTTTTAATGCACTCCTTTATTTATTTTCCACACTTTACTTATTTAAATTTGGTACCCGGGTCTATAATAATTAAACTTAAACTCATTTACTTTCCTGTTTGTGATTGGGCATGTGGTTTGGGTATGCATGTGATGGTTGGGTTTTATATTTTAGTTTTTCATTTTAATGCTCTAATATCTCTTTCAAAAAATGGTTTAAATTCTGGGGCCGTTACAATTACTATCAGAGCTTTAGTTTCGAAAACTTAAGAACTTTGTGGAGATATTTAGTCTCAATGGGTGCATTGTGTGACTGCTGCTTTACATTTTATATGATTGTGCATGTGTGCTTGTGTGTTGGGTGTTTCCATGCATTATATAAGAGCCGATATAGAAATTTAAAACAAATAATTTGTAAAGGCCTATTCTTAGAGTTTTTTCCTATTGTTGGTTGTCTAGGGTGTTTGTGTAATACTCGTTCTATTCTCGAAATTATTTAATTAGATTTAATTATTTGTATTGAAAAAAAATAAAAGAAAAGAAATAAAAAGGCTAAGGGCCTTAAGGAATTAATAAGATATATATATATACCCTTTTTAATAAATATACATATATATATGAGTTGGAAAATGGCACACAAGGGTTAATACCCGTTTTAATGAAGGGCATACTAGTAAAAAGGGGAAAATCTGATTATGGGAGTATAAGAGGGAGAGTTTCTCCCATTAGGGTTCATTACAAACCCTTGGTGGCTCTTAGAGAGTGATTAGAGAGAGTGACTTTGAGATTGTGCAAAGATCAAAGCTTAGATCAAAGAGTTTAAAGACAAATCCTTCACAAGACTTGTTCCTAACATCTAAAAGGTAAGATTCAATGGTTTAGATTTTTAATTTCGTAATCTAATTAGTCCAGAATTAGTGTTCTTCACTAATCTTGTTTAGGAACTGTTTTCTAGATCCCTTTTGAAAAACTATGGTTTTTATTGATTTAAACTTTGTTTTTAAAGCCCGATTTTTAGTATGATTTGAGGAAATATGTTGGCTTCGTCTTAGGGTATTTGGTTTTATGATTTGAGGCCTTAAAATCGAGTTTAGAGGAGTTTGGATTAAGAAAATCGGAAAAAAAATAATGTTTCCCCGAATCTGCTGTTCTGCAGATTTTCGAGCAGATGCTTTAGATACCGGTATCTTAAAATCTTTAAGATATCGATATCCAAGGCCATGGTTTAAGATACCAGTTTCTTTAATAGCGGTATCTGGGAATCAAAAGTTAAGATACCGGTTTCTTTAATTTTAAGATATCGGTATCCTGAGTAGGGAGTAAGATACCGGTTTCTTTAATTTTAATATATCGGTATCCTGAGTAGAAAGTAAGATACCGGTTTCTTACAAAACCCTTAAGATATCGGTATCTTGATGACTGAGTAGGATATCGGTATCTTTAGCCTTAAGATACCGATATCTGGGGGTTCTGATCCCAAAAATCTATTAAGTTCAGAAATCTTTATTTCAATAAAAATAAGGCTTTTAAAGATGATTACGGATGAGATAAGTTGATTTAGGCCCTAATAAGATATTTTTTTAAACTACAGGTGAGGAGACGGGGCCCTCGAACACCAAGAACTAATTCGTTAGACTTCTTCGCATACTTGGTGAGTGTGTAGATTCCTCTCTTTTATAGAATCGTAGATTTACATGTTACATGCTAGATATTGATGGTTGTTTGGTTACACCCTGTTTGACGATACGTATGGTATGCCTTGGATGTTCTCGGATTTTAGTATTTGGTGTAATCTATTTAATCGCTCACATGATGACTGAAAAATATATGTTTTAGACTTGTGATAGTTGATGTCTCAGTTGAGATAATTTCACATGCTTCCCACTAGTTAAAGAGAATGATTGATCAAATGCCTAGTTGGTAATATGTATTAGTATGTTCTGATGGTTGTTGTTATAGCTACGAATGCATGATCACATGATGGCTGAATTGTATATGATTAGATTCATGATAATTATTGCTTTAATCAATATATGTTCACATGCTTCGTACTTAGTTCAAAGATATTGATGTAATGATGTCGTTGATGAAAATATGCAAGCATAGTCTTATATGATGTTTTACGAGGATAAAGATGTAATGATTGATGATGTTGGTATACATAAACATATTTTCATGATGATGCCATACGATGATAAAGAGATGTGATGAATGTGATTTCATGGTGCATTCATACATTTTCATGCAAATGCACAACGATGTTTATATTCCGGCGACACATGTTGGGAGACGATAGATGCTTGGCAACGGGCTTCTCAACATTGTGTTTTGCCCACGGTGATGGAATATTATATTCCGGCTTCACTTATTGGGAAGACGGTAGATGCTTGGCAACGGGCTTATCAATATTGTGTTTGCCTACGGTGATGGAATACTAGGGCTTGATTTATTCGCCCTTGGCTAGTGGAGCGGGATGTCCTGCATAGCTTTGATGATGATGATGATCATGGAAGCTTCCTAAACATTAAAAAGATGCATTTCATAACATTCATATGCATTAACATATTTACTTTACTGTTGAAGACTACATGCGGGGAGAGGCACAAACCCTTCGTATTTATTTTATTGTTGTACCATGTTAATCTCTTTTCTATAATGATTGTGAATCTGATACTCCTGGATATTGTTGCCTTCTTTGTGTTGTGGCATTTTATCCAGGTAAGGAGACTTAGCGGGTTCATTGCCAGTTTTCAGGACTCTTTCCAGTAAAAGTCATTTCTCAGTTTCAGTTCTATTCTCCTTATAGTCATAGTGTGAGGATTGTGAGACTCTTTTATGTTTTCATACTTTTAGTTCTTTGGAAGTAGACTATTCAGTTTTGTTTTGGGACCTTGTTCTGGGTCATTGTTCTTCTTTAGACTTTCACACTTGGTACCTTAGTTGTTTTTGGAGTTTTATGCTAGTATCATTTCTTTTTCCATTGTGTATTTTTATTAACAAGAAAATAAAAAAATTATTGTGTTTTAAAAAGAGTAATCAGTTTCTTGTTTTGTAAAACTGTTTCAAGTCGCGATTCGTAGCTGGATTCCATTATTTTATTGGAAATCTGGGATGGGTCGTGACAGTTTGGTATCAGAGCTCTAGGTTATAAGATTCTCGGAACAAGTGTGACATAGGATGTTGAGCCTCTTGAGGTGAGTGATAGGTTGAGTCAGTTGTCTTACTCTTCCGGAAATCGTTGTGTGTGTTACTTTGTCACCAAATGGACTACCCTGAAATCTAGTTTGAAAATCGCCTGATCAATGTATTTTCAAATGAGAAGTCTTGGGAAGTTAGTCGGAAAAGCACAATTGTACCGGAATCTTGTGTCTAGAACGATGTATGGGTGATCATTGGCAATGAACCCTTAGGTGTCAGATTTTGTTTATGTAATACTTTATTTGATAATTGTGCATGATTGATGAGATAAGATGAAAAGTTGTACTTATTTTATATATATTTGTTGATGAATCAGGATTGGGATGGATAATGTTGAGGATGCTGCTTCGACCGGTCCTGCTGAGGGGGAAGTAAATCAGCCCCAGGCACTGGTTAATCCTCCGGTTATGACGAATGATGAGAGAGTGGAGGCCGCAATGGCCCAGTTTCTGGAGAATCAGGCTGTATTTATTCAGTGGCAGACTGCTCAGTAGGCAAGGACAGTTGCCACAAGTGTTCTTGATAGATTTTGCCGTCTATGTACTTCTGAGTTCGATGGATCTGTTGCTCCTGCTATTGCAGAAGAATGGTTGCATAGAGTAGAGCATGTCTTTATCACCTTAAGAGTTCTTAAGACTGAGAGGTGAATTTGGTCACCTTCAATCTGAAGAGTGAGGCCCTATATTGGTGGAAAGCTTATCATAGGCAGATGACTATGCCAGTGGATGGAGGTGCTATTGTTCTTCCTTGTGGTGTGACTTGGGAGCTCTTTGTGAAGGGCTTCAATGATCAGTACTGTCCGGCCACCTACAGATTGGATCAGTAGAATGCCTTTTTCTACCTAAGGCAGAGTTCTATGTCAGTTTCTGAGTATGAGGCGAAGTTTGCTGCCTTATCTCGATTTGCAGCCCAGTTGATCCCTACTGATGCAGACAGATGTCAGCGTTCCAGGAATGGCCTGAATTCTAGTATGGCCACGAGATTGACCTCTTTCAGAGAGAGGGATTATGCCGACCTTGTTGATATGGCTCGGCGTATTGGCAGAGATATGGATACTTTGAATGAGCAGCGTTCCAAGAGGAATAGTTTTGGTGGAGGATGGCAGGGCAAGTCCTCTAGTGCAGGAGGAAGCTTCAAGACTGGGGTAAATAAACCCCCTTTCAAGAAGAGCCACAGTGTCTCTAAGTCGCAGGAAAATTGGGAAAGAAAAGATGGAAGTTAGAATCGGGGAAGCCAGTCTGTGGGCAGTGCTCCAAGCGGGGAGCGACGATGCTTTGGGTGTGGTATAGTCGGGCATGTACTGAGAGATTGTCCGAAATCCAAAGATGGTGATGCGAGGTTCAAATGCTTCAATTGCGGAGAATGGGGGCACAAGTCTCCACAGTGTCCTAAGCTGTGTGAGTCGGCACCTTCTGTAGTGGTTGGTTTTTCAGGGGGAGCTGCTGCTAGTGTAACATCCCTTACCAAAGATCTCATCCAAAAATGCGGAAATAAAAATTTCTTAACATTAAATCCCAAAAGTCAATAGGTTTAAGCAACCATAACTAACATTACGTAGATTAAAGAAATCCCAATTACATAATCTTTTACTGACACTACAAGTCCCCAAACATACTCTCAATGAAACAAGTACTAAAAGAAAAGGAAAGTACAAATGCCAAAGGATGGCTCTTCTATGGTATCAAATCGGTCATGCAAATCAAAAACCCCTTCAAGCTAAGCCTTGAAGCCATCCATCCGAAGCTAATGTTAAAATAAAAAGAACGTGTATTTGAAAGACAAGAAAAGTACTTTCCATCTACCAAATTCGTACACTCACCGAATACCGATGCTTAGATCTTCTCCTTGCCCTTGAGTGAGGCCTCACTGCCTGTCTCAAGTGTCCCTGTCAAAGCAAATCATAATTTCAGTCTATGATAAAAGAAATGCGGCAAGGAGATATGAAATCGTTAATTGAAAGTATAACTGTCTTTTAACAACTTATTAAAGTCTTAATTACTCTCTAATATCCACCAAACACGATCCAAGGTCAAACCCGAACACCCTAGGACAAAGCCCTAAAAGCTGCCAAAAATCCTCAAAGGGACCGGTCTCCTCCTATTCGAGAGACCGGTACCCCTCACCCTCGGACCCCTCTGCCCAGCAAGGTACCGGTCTCCCTATTTTCGAGAAACCGGTCCCACCACCCTGAGGACCTCTCTGCTCAGCAGGGTACCGGCCTCCCAATTTTCGAGAGATCGGTCCCTCCCTGTGCAGAATTTGATTTTCAGAGAATGCTTTTTCTAACCCCTTCTTCTCCAATCAACTCAACCTCGATCCTTTTGCCTCCAAACTCAAAAATTGACTACACTAAAGTGTTCTATACACCTAGGCATCAAACATACTCAAATGGTGGCATCAACACACCCCAAAATCCAACATTCAAGGATCAAAATTCTAGGTTTTTATCAAAAACAAAAATAGATCTTTAAACACCGATCTAGGCTAACTCTCAAGCAATTTAATTACAATAATTACGTCAATAGGTTCATGTTTACCTCTAGAACAAGGTTTGTGAAGATGTTTTCTTCCAATTCTTCCTCTTTGCCTTCCAATTTCTCCCTTATTTCTTGCCCTCTTCTCTCCTCTCTCTCTAGCCTTCCCCTCCTTGCTTACACAAATGAGGGAATGATACAAATGAACCCTAAATCAGATTTTTAAGTTGTTTTATCCATTAAAATAATCTTTTACCGACACTACAAGTCCCCAAACATACTCTCAATGAAACAAGTACTAAAAGAAAAGGAAAGTACAAATGCCAAAGGATGGCTCTTCTATGATATCAAATCGGTCATGCAAGTCAAAACCCCCTTCAAGCTAAGCCTTGAAGCCATCCATCCGAAGCTAATGTTTCTTCAATTATCTCCCTCCAGGCTAAGTAGTGGACTGCTAGCTCCAAGACCTAGTTTCCAAGCATTTAAGAAAAATACAAGGAAACCAGAGTGTGAATAGGATAGATAGATTTCACAATTGCAAAAGTTTTACAAAACGTAAGTGGTCGCAGCCCGATTTCAAACATTTAACATTTCTCTTTTTAAAATAATTTGGAACCACAGCTCCCAAAAATCAATGAGCCGTCAACCGGCAGTATTGACCTCGACCCATTGACGATATGCCGTTGTACCGCAGTCACAACCTCGACATATGCTAACAAGCAGTATTGACCTTGACTTGTAGCATCAAAGGGATCTTTCACCCTATTGGCCATAAAGATTTACATTCATCCATTTCCTTTATTTATCTCATGTAGCATAGAAACATGCATAGAAATCCTTCCACAATTTAAAATAAAAAGAACGTGTATTTGAAAGACAAGCAAAGTACTTTCCATCTACCAAATTCGTACACTCACCGAATACCGATGCTTAGATCTTCTCTTTGCCCTTGAGTGAGGCCTCACTGCCTGTCTCAAGTGTCCCTGTCAAAGCAAATCATAATTTCAGTCTATGATAAAAGAAATGCGGCAAGGAGATATGAAATCGTTAATTGAAAGTATAAATGTCTTTTAACAACTTATTAAAGTCTTAATTACTCTCTAATATCCACCAAACATGATCCAAGGTCAAACCCGAACACCCTAGGACAAAGCCCTAAAAGCTGCCAAAAATCCTCAAAGGGACCGGTCTCCTCCTATTCGAGAGACCGGTACCCCTCACCCTCGGACCCCTCTGCCCAGCAAGGTACCGGTCTCCCCATTTTCGAGAAACCGGTCCCACCACCCTGAGGACCTCTCTGCTCAGCAGGGTACCGGTCTCCCAATTTTTGAGAGACCGGTCCCTCCACCCTGAGGACCTCTCTGCTCAGCAGGGTACCGGTCTCCCCATTTTCGAGAGATCGGTCCCTCCCTGTGCAGAATTTGATTTTCAGAGAATGCTTTTTCTAACCCCTTCTTCTCCAATCAACTCAACCTCGATCCTTTTGCCTCCAAACTCAAAAATTGACTACACTAAAGTGTTCTATACACCTAGGCATCAAACATACTCAAATGGTGGCATCAACACACCCCAAAATCCAACATTCAAGGATCAAAATTCTAGGTTTTTATCAAAAACGAAAATAGATCTTTAAACTCCGATCTAGGCTAACTCTCAAGCAATTTAATTACAATAATTACGTCAATAGGTTCATGTTTACCTCTAGAACAAGGTTTGTGAAGATGTTTTCTTCCAATTCTTCCTCTTTGCCTTCCAATTTCTCCCTTCCTTCTTGCCCCTTCTCTCCTCTCTCTCTAGCCTTCCCCTCCTTGCTTACACAAATGAGGGAATGATACAAATGAACCCTAAATCAGATTTTTAAGTTGTTTTATCCATTAAAATAATCTTTTACCGACACTACAAGTCCCCAAACATACTCTCAATGAAACAAGTACTAAAAGAAAAGGAAAGTACAAATGCCAAAGGATGGCTCTTCTATGATATCAAATCGGTCATGCATGTCAAAACCCCCTTCAAGCTAAGCCTTGAAGCCATTCATCCGAAGCTAATGTTTCTTCAATTATCTCCCTCCAGGCTAAGTAGTGGACCGCTAGCTCCAAGACCTAGTTTCCAAGCATTTAAGAAAAACACAAGGAAACCAGAGTGTGAATAGGATAGATAGATTTTACAATTGCAAGAGTTTTACAAAACGTAAGTTGCCGCAGCCCGATTTCAAACATTTAACATTTCTCTTTTTAAAATAATTTGGAACCACATCTCCCAAAAATCAATGAGCCGTCAACCCGCAGTATTGAT
>NMUG010000518.1:0-21776 GCA_002855965.1 Monotropa hypopitys | reverse complement strand
TAGATACCTTATTAGCAAGGATGCTAACTGTTCCATGATTTGTGGTCAGATCAGCTGATAAAATGCAAGGAGGCAGTTGAAATTGCACGGTTATTGAATCAATTGTTTTTCCAGGATCATTTCGTATTCCAACCAAAACATTGACACGGCACGTCCCACAATCTGAGGTTAGCTGTGGCTTTACATATATTGGAATACTCTTCAACTTTTTGACCCTGTCAATGGATAAAATATGAAATAAACAAGGTTTTAGGTGACATCAAGAATGAAGCAATTTGCGAGCTATCGAAAATAAAAAAACTCCAAAATCCCTCCACACATTCACCATTATGTGCATTTGTCCACATACTTCGGCGAATTTGCAGGACATCACGAGAAGACTAAAGTTTGCCAGAATCGGATACGAGATACGGATACGATACGGATACGCAGATACGTCTTTTTTTTTAAAGTAAGATACAATATGTTGGGAATACGTTGAATAAAAAATAAATAAAAATAAAATTCCATAGACATTTAAAGTTAATCATGACACAAGTTCACCATTCATAATCATATGTCAAGCAAAAAAAAAGCATCAAAAATCAAAACATTAACATTCTCCATCTAAAAATATCATAATCATCATTCCATTTCACTAAACTTCTATCGCTTCATTTCTGCAGCCCCTTAATCTTAAATTAACTATATATGAACTAATCTAAAAATTTAAGTTATTAGTGTTCTCGGTAATTTTATTATTTAAATGAGAAACATTCTGGGGAACCACCAAACATATATACAAACAGAGAAAGAGTCCTGAAATTACTCAAGTAACATCATATACTTCCATTTTTTTAAAAGTGACAGTAGTGGATATGGCATCGTGTTATTGTTTTGAGATTTGACTAATGCTATGAACAAATTTTTTAAGTACGTAACTTGGGGTTGACCTAATTAATATAACCCTAATATGTATTACACAAAAAATCATGCAGAATGTTGTGCCATATTTATAGATATAAGTTATAACATTTTATGTATGAAGAACAAGGAAACAGTTATATGCATCCAAATCATGGTATAAGGTTGACCTAATTATGTATTATACCGACCTACATGTCTTATGATAGTTATAGTAATATCAACAACTACAACGTAAATTGTAATAAATTAAAATTTTATTTGTTTAGGAAATTCAACTAAAAATGCGTCACGGGGTCGAAAGATGCATGGATTTTTTAAAATAAAATTGGCTTACGTATCCAAAACGTATGCGAGCGTATCCAAAACGTATCCGAGCGTATCCAAAACGTATGCGAGCGTATCCAAAACGTATCGGACAATTTAAAAAAGAAAAAAATAGGATACTCACTCTAAAAAACGTATCTGATACGTATCCGGAGCGTATCCGTATCCGATACGCGTACGGTACGAGATACGAAGCCTAAATTTGAGTATCCATGCTTCATAGGTGATAATCATGTTGTTGACCTATGAAGCACCAGTACGGATACATCATACAAGTATGATACGTTATGGGTAGTGTGATACAACAGAACTTAAAATATAATGTTGCGGGTACGGCGGGGGAATGACTTTAGTTTTTATAATAATTACATATCAAATAGCAACATTCAATCATAATTCATCTTGGTCTAGGTAATGTCAAACATATAGGCTATATTTGGAACTCATTCCGTTTTCTATTTTCTGTTTCCTATTTTCTCTTTTTTGAAAACAAAAAATAGAAAACAGAAAACACACTTTTTTTACTTTCATTTTTTTAAACAAAAAACAGAACACGGATGGCTGAAATATAATTTATGTAGAATTGACAAAAAATAAATTTGAAGGTCGGTGTATAATAATTTGGAAGTAAAAGTAGATAACCAAACAAACTTTTACTTTCTAATTTTTGAAAAAAACTGAAAATAAAAACAGAAAACCGAAGCAGTTCCAAACAAGGTCATAGCGTTTATCTACCCTCTTAGGCACAGCTTGATATATTCCTCAATAATTTTGTAAATGTGTCATAACTCTGTACTAGAACTCGTATTCTCAGCTCGAATTCGGTAGTTCGTGAAATTCATCCTCCTAACATTATTCGTAACTAACCACCTTTCTTTTAATACATTTCTTCACGTAACTCCAAAGAGAAGCAAGGTCTTTTTCATATACGGATGTCCAACTTTACTTATTAACCTTCTTGTACTCAAATGCCTTTTGGGAGGACACACTAAAAAAAATTTGGGTGGGGGGTGGGGGGAATAAATGAGAATCCAATAATGACAGATAAAATAATCTTATAATTGGAAGTCAGGTGTACCGGAGCTCTACCCCCAGAAGTACCCATCACATACTGGTGTCGTATCAACAACATAACTAGAAATCAAAACGTACCGAATGCTTTTGGCATACTGCTTATGTATTTCCCCGTATCAGAGTTGTGTTTGTATTGTACCAGTACCCAATACTCATACGGAAACATTTTCAAAGTACATGTGTTTCATAGTTGTTGAATATTATTTAACGGTTCATGGGCGACCATCTGCATATCAGGTTACAATTTCTAAGGAGGGTCACTAGTTACCGAGTTCCTCCATTCAAAGACCTCATATGGTTACTATTTTAGATAATAAGTATAATTGCCTAGTATCTACCCAGTTGTCAACGACGCCATCCACCGCTACGCTCACTCAGAAAGGTCCACTTCTTGCTTGTCTTGCTACTAATACTCCTTGGATTATCAACTATGGTATTTTTTATCATATGATAGGTGTTTCTACTATTTATCTGTGCATCATTCTACTGGCTACCCCTCATATCACCTTAGTTGCTCTATATCTCATTTTACTGGTATGGGTTCCGTCAAATTAAATTCCATGATTTCTTTAGACTCTATTTTACATGTTCCTCGTTTTCCTTTGTCTTATGTCTATCAATAAGATTACCAAATCTTTGAATTTTTTATGTCCCTTTTTCATGATTGTTGTATCTTTAAGAATCTCAAGATGGGGGACCAAGATTGGTGGCGAAGCTAAGTGTGGTGGCCTATATTACTTTGGTGATGGCACATCTGCTAGCTTGGTTGCAATTCAGTCAGCATTTTTTCCTTACCAGCATCATTGTCATCCTGGACATCCATCACTCTAGAATCTTAAAAGGATGATCATATCCTATCATCAACTCAAGGTTTTACCATGTGAAGTATGTGAGCGTAGAAGACATCATTGCGACACATTTTTCATAGAACGAGTCGTGCATCTAGTCCTTTTCGTTTACTGTATTATGATGTTTGGGGTCCACTGCATGTTCATCATCACGCTTTGGTTTTCAGTACTTCGTTATTTTTGTCGATGCTAATTCAAGAGTCGCTTATTTTACCTTATCAAAGAGTTGTCTGAGGTGCACCTCAATTTTTAATCCGTTTATATGAAAATAAAAACTCATTTGTTGCTTCTCTTAGCATTTTCTGTTTTGATAATGCTCGCGAATATTATCATGATGTTTTGTCTATATTTTTTAATAATCATGGTATTATTCATCAAACTTCTTGTGCTCAGACTCCATAACAAAATGGAGTTGTCGAATGCAAGGTACACTTCCTCTTAGAGGTCACCCAGCCTACGTTATTTTAAATGGAAGTACCCAGATCTTTTTGGAGTAATGTCATCACCACTGTCGGTTATCTTGTCAACCGGATGCCTTCCAATGTGTTAGGGGATTACACCGTATAGTGTGTTATTTCCTATTCGTCCCCTCCATTTTTTAATCCATAAAATTTTAGGGTGCACATGTTACATTCATGTTCTTGATCGTGGTTGGGATAAAGTGAATCCTCGACCGATCAAATGTGTCTTTTAGGTTATTCAAAGTCAAAAGGGTTACAAGTGTTGTTCCGCTTCTCTTCATCCTCACTTTGCGTGTGCAAAGGTTAGGTTTAATGAGTCAACTTTTTCGCTATGTCCCTCTCTTGTGGATCCGTCTCATTATACATTCACTTTAGTTCCCTTACTGCCTCTGCCTGCAATGCTGCCCATACAAGTATATGACTGTTGGCCCAAAGTTCTGCATGCTCCGCCTCCACCCAGGCTCCGTCTTCTCCTCCGTCCACTTGATTCCCCAAATTCTCGCCCCATTTCCATTCGCAAAGGTATTTGTACTTATACTTCTCACCCTTGCTCATATTATCTCTTATGATCATTGGTCCCCCTCTCGTACCTTTACAACTTCTGTTTAGTCTATATTAGGAACTCTATGAGAAGGAGATGTATCGTCTTCATCTTAATAGTACTTGGGAGTTGGTTTCTCTCTCAATCTAAAGTGTCGTGCAGATGGATTTATCGACCTCTACAAAGGACGTATAGTGACCAAGGGCTACACTCGAACTTGCGGAATTGACTATGCCAAGAATTTCTCTCATGTTGCCAACATTGGTCTTGTTTGCCTTCTTATTTCTTGTGCAACCAATCTTGATTGGCCCTTGTTCTAGTTAGATGTTAAAAATACTTTCTAGGATTCATGATCTCATTGTGGAGGTTATGTGGAGCAAACACTTGGGTTTGTTTCTCAAGGGGGAAAACATCGGGTGTGTCGCCTCCACAAAGTTATTTATGGGCTTAAACAGTCCAATAGAGCTTGGTTTGGTAAGTTTAGTGATGATATCTTGTAGTTTCGTATGCGTCGTTGTCAGTATAGTCATTTTGTCTTTCTCTGGTAAGATATTGTTGATTGTTTATGTTGATGATATTATCGTTACAGGTGATGATCAGTAGTGTATTACTAATCTAAAGGATTTTCTATAGCGCCAATTTCATACCAAGGATTTGGGCAGACTGCAGTATTGCTTAGGTATTGAGGTAGCTAGATCTAAAGATGAAATTAGTTTATCTCAGAGAAAATATGTTCTGGACATCTTAGAGGAGATAGGTGTTGACACTACGTTGCTTGAGCTTGTGGCTTTGGATATGATTTGGGGGGATTTTGTTTAAGAGGCTTGACATGCTCCATGAGGGTGGTCGGTGCTTTGACGGGGGTATGACTTGGCAACTTTCGTTCACACCAACTTTCTCCACATGTTCCTTTGAGAGGTTTTCGATTGTTTCTCTTGAGTTGGTTGATTTTCTTGTCCTTGACGATGAAGAGTGGCGTAGTCGGTCGAAGGTGAATCGTTTGGGTCGATGGCTAAGGCAAAGCATCCATTGTAATCTAGCAGAAGTGATAGATAATGGGGATCATTTTGTTGCCCGACCATAGGTAGTGACCCCAGTAGGGGTTGTTCCTTTCACAGAGTATGCGGACAGGGATATGATACCTTGTGATGAGAAAGATGATGGGTCTCCTGCGGAAGTTTGTATGATGGGTTGCCTAATACGGGTGAGTTGCCTTACCTTGTAAATGGGAAATATGGTTTCACGGCTTATGATTCCATGAAGTGTCTTGCCAATTTGGGTTTTATCAGGGTGTCGAATGCCTTTTTGATGGTAGAGTCAGGCAAGGATCTTCAGGCAAGGTTTATGTTGTTGCATTTCTAGGAGGAGCTTGGATCTTCGGGTACAGTTAGGTTGCCAATAAGCAATCGGGTCAGGGAGTCCACTACACTTTATCGGAAGTATTGGAAGCGGGCTTTGGAGAATTTTCGTGCATATATTCATGAGATGCATGGACCTTTGCATGTAAAGGATATCCCCAGCCATGATCCTAACTCGTGTCTAGCAAAGGTGAAAGATCCTTAACCGTTGGCATTCAGAAATCAGTCCTTGTTTGTTGGAGAAATTTTGAGAAGGGTGTGTGAGTACCTCCATATCACACAAGGCATTCCAAATGGTGTGGAGAAACTAGCTCGCCTCCAAGTGGAGGGTCACAAGAAGTTTAAGCTCTCCTCGTAAACGTCCATTAGACAGTGGGGTAGCCGGAGCTAGTACTTACAAGCATGCAAAGGTTTGCATTTTTCTCCATTCTTTTTCTTTGTTGCGCCCTTTCCTTTTGGCTTGAATGTCTAGTTATCTGATTTTGTGCTCTCCATCCATACACACACACACTTTTTATGTGGATCCAGGCTTTGGAGGTTGTAGCGAGGACCCCGGAAGAAAACATGACGGAAAATGTGGAGATGGAGACAACCTTACCAGGATCACACTACGAGAATGTAGAACAGAGTCCACATATAGAGGAGGTAGCAAAAGGGCTAGAGGTTCCATAGGATTCTTTGGAGGCAGAAGGGCACTTGGAAGGTGACTGGCAAGCACAAAACCGGGATTGTTGATAGTATCAGGGAATGTTGAAGAGTTGTTGAAAGAGGTAAGTCACTTCGACATCCGGGGATGTCACATTTGATGGAGAGTGTGGAGGAGAGCAATGAGGAAGGAGAGTGAGATAGTAGTAGCGAGGAGGAAGTGAACGATGAGGGGGATACTAATACTCTTGAGGGCCATAGGGGTGTTGGCAATACGGATGGCAATTTAACTCATACTCAGTGAGTACCCAACACAATGGGTATGGGTATTGCTCGATATTATACCCAATAGGAGCAGGTATGGTACGAAGAAAAATACTTGGTCGGACGAGTAAATTTTTATATTACCCATACTCGTTAATTATATATATACCTTCTATTATACATATATAAATATACTCTATGTATATATACTAGATGCCAGTAAAAGAATATACTATGGTTGTTTGTATTCAATGTTCTAAAAGGTGCTAGGCGGGCGGGTAGAGGGGGGGCTAGCATCTAGAGGCCTAGGCGGGACTCTGGTAAGGCTAGTGTGGCAGAACAATATTACTGAGTAACCATCAAATTGTGAGCGATGCTTTAATAAAATGGAAATGATAATTGAGAAGGAATTGGAAATGACGTGTAGTCCTTTACCTTTGTTTCCTTGATACATTTTATTTCCTGCTATTTGATATACATTTCATGTATTTCTTATTGTTCTACACATATCATAGACGGTTTGGTCCACTACAAGTCCCGGTTGTAGATATTTTGAAGGGGTATTAGTGAGTTTGTATATCTTCTAGTCCATATGAAAGTAAGGTGTTTAGTGTTGTAATAGTTTGAGGAAAAATGTTAAGAGACATTATTGTAATATTAACTTGTAATTAGTAGTGGATGGATTTGTGGTTGTTATGTTAGAAAATTGGTTGCACTTGTGCTATGCAGATATTTGGAAACAAATTTGGTGTTGTTTTTATTATGATAAAGTCTTATATAATTAGGTTATCAGTGTAATTATCGATGCGTTGTGTATCATTTAAGACTCAATAAGATGTCTTATTGGTACGGGGCGTGACACTTGGTGTCGTACAATGACTGATACAATTCATGCCCAATCAGAGAACGGAAGAAGGGGTGAAGGACGAATTAAATGTGATTGGATACGTGAGTTTTCTTTTCACATGGAAATAATATATTGGGATATGACCTAGCCGTTAAGTCTTTCAAGGAGTCCGAAGGGCCTAAGGCCGGATCTCCCCTTCCTCTGCTAACATTGGATTCTATTGGGTCACGTGATAGTCTTTATGATGGAAAATTTCATTAATAATACTTCCAAGAGGAAGGTTTAGTAAATGCTTCTAAGAGTTGCAAGCTTCACAAGGTAGGCATAAAAAACAACGAAAAGAAAACATTGGCTAAGGGCAGTATGCTTTCAACAACTATGAATTGATCGGGATCATGATAGATTCAGAGCCGGCTTGGAAATTCTATAAAATAGTCGTTCATGTTGCCTTCCTTCACTATGAACGGTGCTTCCCACATGGCGGTGAACTTGGAGGTCGGTGTTCCCCTCATGGCATGGGGAGTAGCTTTCAAAATCAAGTCTCCTTTGGTGAATTGCTTGGCTTAACCAAAGCATCATAAGCTCGAGCTATAGACCCAAAGGTTTGCCTTTTCTCAGTCTCTTCATTCGTCTAGGGCTTCAAATTCACTTGGTCATGCATCTTGGAGGACTTTGCTTCGCAATGCTATCTGGGCGGATGGCACTAAGATTTCCAGCGGTAGAACTTCCTCGGTACCATAGACCAACGAGAAAGGTGGCATCTGAGTAGGTCTTCTTTTGGAAGTGTGGTATGCCCATAGAGCCATAGGTAGAGCATGGGGCCAATTTTTTTGATGATCCTCCAGTGTTCGACTAAGTATCTTTAGGAGAGTCTAATTAGATGCCTCTTCTTGCACATTCCCTTTCAGGTAATAGGTTGTAGATTTGTGGTGGTTTATGTCATATGAAGGTAGGAGCTACCCAACTTGCCAATTGAACAATAGAGTACCATTATCGAAGAGGATAACTTTGGGGATTCTGAATCACATATGATGTATTCCTTGATGAAGTTTGAAATTGCAACTCCGGTCACTTTTTGGAAGAGCGTGTCTTCCACCCATTTGATGTAAAGCTTTGTGGCCATGAGTATCCAAATATTACCTCTTGAAAGAGGGTTGATTGGGACGATCAAATCCATGCCCCAAGTAAGGAATGGCCACTATGTCCCAATAGCTCGGAGGTCAACAACGAGAAAGTGAATCATAGTCGCATCGACTTGGCAAGCCCTGCACCATCTAACATAGTTTTTTGCATCTACCTCCATCATAGGCCAATAATACCACACAAGAAGTAGGTGTCGATATAATTCATCTCCTTCTTAATGTTCGTCTTAGTGATGTTTTCTAGGGGTTTTAAAATTCTAGAACCTGCCAAGCACTTGAGGAGTCACTCCTCAACTTTTTCGAAAAAGCTCTTCGTTGTGAAGAACTTAAGAGTTCACTTCTTAATTATTGTCACATCCATCCGATCTGGGAGGAGGAAGATTGGCTTTGGTGGCTTATCCTCCAAAGCAAGGTTGACTTCTAGCAACTCTTGTTTCTGTGGATGAGGCTCGTCTTGCAAGCACTCTGGAGCCGGTTTAACTTCTTGGAAGGTCACGAGGACTTCTAAGGGCGGCTTGGTGGGTGAGACTAGTGGATTTCCCATCTTTTTCTTCTTCTTCTTCCTCTTCTTGGTTTGCATGGTTGTTGGTGTTCCAAGTTTGACAAGGCACAACACTGGGTGAAAAGGTCTACTATGTCCTCTTCTCCTTAGTGTATTTCATAACATTCGGATAGGGAGGCGGCCTTACCTAACACGGAGGTTGTCTCTGTGCACCATCACAAGAAGTAAACCTTTTCGGTTGGCCTTGTAGATTTAGTCACCTTGAGGGTCCTATATTTCGACGTCAAGGGGGATTCAGCTTTGGTCGAAAGTGTCTCTTGCTCGGTTCGTGTTCGGGCTTGAATTAATGGATGGAGAGTCTCCATTTGAGGGAGCAGAGGATTCCTCTTCATTTACATCGTTGTAGAATATAGCATCCTCAATACGAGATTCATCCAACTTGAAAGGTTTTGCGAGCCAACAATGGTGACGGGGTTGTTCTTGTATACACCTTCATGCATGGGTGATACATGGAAGGGACAGCATCATATCGGTGAATCTAGGTCCTCCCTAAGAGTGCATGATAGGTTGTTTCGGAGTCGATCACATAAAACTTAGTCGTCGAGCAAGTGTATTGGCTCAAGAATTACTTATAAAAATCTCATTGTCTGTTGACTATGGTTTCCAAATCCGGAGATAGTGTTGGCCAATGGGTTGCATCACGAGATGGTTGAGGGATGTCGACTACTTGAAAATAGATTAATTATGTTGATGGAGGCCCCGCCATCCATGAAGCCCCTTTGAAATATAACTCCAATGATGGTTACCGAAACATACATAGGTCTAATGTGAGGGAAGGAGATTAATCAATCAGCTTCGGTGAATGTGATGGAGAGAGAATTGTATCGAAGTGCTTTACGGACAGAGCTGGAGAGGCCCATGCACTGCTCTTCATGTTTCTCCACTTCACGTAGTATAGATTTTGTTGTTTCGAATCGTGTTGCCTCTGAAAAGACAAATAGATCAAAAATCCACTTGAACTTGGTATAGTTTTGGAGACTCCTTGAGCGTTTTTCTTCAAGGTCTGAAGTCGGCATGGGTTGAGTGATTCCTAAGGGGTCGGGGGCCTCCATGAGGGTTGTTGATATTAAGGTGGCCGCGCAAATGTACAGGGAGTGATTCGCACGGATTCACTCAAGCTGCGAGCAATCTCGCAATGAATGCAAAAGTCTGAGAAATGGTGAGTTACTAAGTGAGGTTTGAAGATCAGGTGCATTCAGTCTATGAACAACTTCACAAGATGGTCCTCTGATACCGAATCTAGGATGTCCACCGATATTTCTCGAAAGCAACAAACATAAGCATGGAGGTATTCAAACGGTCATTAGTTTACCCTCATCAGGTGGAGAGTGGTGAAACCCTCTTCCTCGTAGAAAAAATTGGAGTAAAACTTATTAACCAAGTCCTCCCAAGAAAGGAGTGAACCTAGAGCAAGGTTAGCACAAAATGAATGTGCCTTATCAGTCAAGGACTTAGAGAACTCTCGCAATATGAGGTTGCGATCTCTGTTGTGGATATCGAGGCTGTCCACGAACCTGGTTACATGTTCCTTGACATTGCCCCTCTGTTCGCCAAAACGGATGAACTTGGGCACGATGTATCCCTCCAGGTATGGCATGTTTTCAACCTCCAAAGGATATGGGGTGCAAGCCTGAGTTTGGAGCTAATGGGAGAGGACTCTTTTCTAACTGCATGAAAGCTCGAATCTGCTCCTTGATTTGGTACAAGGTGACAAGCAGTTGAGCCGTCAGTGAGCTATAGGATAGGGTGACGCAGCTCGCTCCATAGGATGGAATCTTCTGGGAGGGTGGTTCGGTGGGTTGAGCTTGGTTGGACGCACTCATTGGAGGAGGATTCTCTCCCGGCGAAGAGATCTTTAAACCTTTAAGGGGTTTGTTATCGGGGGGTTGTCGTTTTTGAACCCGTAAGTTGAAGTCGATCGTCTCCACTTCAGAAGTCGGCGAGTTGGCAACTCCCCTCAATCATGTGAGCAATGTCTCCATCAAGATGCCTTGGGTATATTGCAAGGCAGCGAGGTTGCCTGTCACTGAGAGGATGTGTTCAACATTGGCTTGTTGAAACGATTGTTATACTTGGTCGCCACTCAAAGTCTCGGTGACTTCAACACTGGTCTGAGTCTGAGCACCTTTCCTTGCCATTGTAGTGGGCACCACTCTTACCCAGTGGAGTGTAATGTTGGGTGTGAGCAGCGGAAGCAGGCCTTTCAGGAATTATGAAAGACACTATAATGGCATCGAAACCACCGGAGATGGAGGAAGAGAGAGCTAGAAACAGCCTTAGAGAGAGATGGAAATGGAGAATGGTCAACCAGGGAGTTAAGAATGTTCCATATAGGTTGTAGGTGTATTCAATGTCTACTGAATGCTTGTTGAATCAGCCTTTTTCAAGTGCCAACCATCCCTTATATATGAGCCCTAAGATAGACGAGGGAGACAGATGTAGGGTTCCTCCACATTGGCCTGAAGGATGAGGTTGATACGCTTTCCTCTACGAGTGTTCATGCCTTGAAACTCATATCATGATGATGGCAGAGGACATTTTGGTGATATATGTAAACTCATATTATATGACCAAGTCAAGTGGTAGGTATGATATGAGCTCCGAGGTGTCAGGTGGTGGGCATGATGCACCTTCTGAGGTGTCCAATATTGGTCAACACTCCCTATCTAGGACCGGTCAAGTTAGAGCTCGATGAGGGCAGGCTCATCATTCTCGACAAAACCCTTTCTCTAGCCTCCAAACCACATGCCTCCTTAGGTCCCGACCAAGGTACCTAGTCCTTGCTCACGGTCTAGGATGGTGTTGGAGTCGCCTTTGATGTTTTGTTTTGGATTCACAGAATCTGAAAAGTATCATATTCTTGGAGGCGAAGTGCCCGGTTGGTAATGTGAGGACATGTCTTGGTCAGAAGCTCCCTATAAAAGGAGGTATTGCGTGTCCAAAGGCTTTATTCCTCAGGAGGAGGTATGATTGGTCAGAGGCCAAGGAGGATGGCTCATCCGGAGGCCTTGGAGGATGGCTCATCCGGAGGCCTGGGAGGATTTAGCCGGAAGCCTTGGAGGACGGGTCATCCAAAGGCCCCTTTCTCCATTTTGGTGGCTTAAGGACGCGCCAGGCCTTCCAGATACCCACAATAGTCATATCAAAGACAAAGCATTTTGTACTAAAGTACAGGAAAATATAACCTAACTTCACGAAGCCTTTTATATACTACTTGGAAAAGAATTGATTGGTTTAAAGGTTGTCACATAATTCCATGTTGTCATGACACAATGTAAAAGAACCCAACAAATACAGTCGATTTAATAACATAAAGGTACCAGCAGATAAACGTATTTCGCTAACCAAAGATCTTGCTATATCTTAGAACTATAAAGGGTCTTCCTAAACCCACCGCCCAATGGGTGGTGATTAAGATGGAGACAGAGACCAACTATTTAACACTCTCAATATTCATTTCATATATTTTGACCCACTTCTACATTTATCAATATGTTTTTCATACCTACATCGAGATAATCTACCGCCCAGTGAACGGTATTTAGCATTCCATACATGAAAAAACATAAGAACGTATCAGGTAATATAAAGCAAGTTGATGATAGTAATCAATAATAGAGAAAAAAATGTATGGCGCATCTATAAGAAACAGTGCTAATGAGCTTAAGCCGAAGCTGAATTCAAATATTTGGTTGGTCCAAATTAATCACCTACTAAAGCATTCCTAAAACAACATAACTATAGTTAAGAAAAAGCATAATCATAAAAATCAAGGCTCTCGTAATTATTTTTACTTTTGAAATATATTTAAGCAACACATGCACCCAAATTAAAAAAATACTAACAGATAGGGATGAAGGAACATGCTTCTTAAAAAAGGACGACCCAATGCACGAATCTCCCGCATATGTGGGGTCTAGGGAAGGGTTGATGTACGCAGCCTTACCCCCACATATGTGCCTCTTAATAATTCAAAATTAAATAAATGTCAATGTAGATAAACTCACCCAATCGGCGTCGAAGACTTTGTTTGTGGCGAGCCAATTGCTCCTGTGGGCTCTTCATGTTATCACTTGCAATATCATATTCCTAAAAACAAATATGTTAAAATTCAAAGCCAACCAAATTTACTCCAAGTACAAATAAAGTTGCCTGGGCCATTACCACATGTTAACAAACAATGTAACACGCAAATCATACATGAAAGAAAAAGAAGAAAATACCAGTAAAAAATGGATTGAAAGTAATGATTTGAAAGTAAACTATCACTGGTCATATCATACCATAACCAGTTGTGTTAGATTTCAGCATAAATTTTAATGAAAAGTTAGATTTACAAGTAACGATTTGGAAATCGTGTGTATATTATTTACAATAACTAACTAAGATAAAATGCCAAATTTAATAAATGAAATAAATGGCTAAAAAATTATGCTAAAAGTGTGTAGCTCCATAATATCCCAAATAATTAGAAAATGCCTTCAATGCAAAGACGATGTCAACATCTAGCAACAGTCTCCATCAATGTCATCATTGAACATTGCAATGCCACCTACTTTTTAAATGACTGATGCAAGCAAAGGAACAGGAAGAGAGTTAGTTTTCAATCTTTTAAGTCTTTTAAAAGATTGAAAACTGGTCGGCCCGAAAAGTGGAACAACCATCATGTATCACGCTTGGTTTGTCACAACTCCCTACTCCATACTTCCCAAAATAACTATCGGTAGACTCCCTCCTCAAACTTGATCAATGACACTGTTCATTCTCAATTTTGTTGTGGACATCTACGAACTGACCTTTCCACAGACTACATTCTTTGCAGCTGAATTGCCTTAACTGCATGTACATGTTCTACATTCTCCTCAGTTTCTTCATTAGTCGTAACCATGTACATGGTCTCGACTATGTCATCATTGAGGTACCTCGTGGGGAAGAAATCTTGAAGGGTGATTGGTGTGCGAGGATTTTGTTCTTACATTTCGTAAACTTCTAGCGCATCATGCCTATCCTTTCTTCTCTTTTGTTCATTTCTTTTGGCATATCGATGACGCTTCTTTTTTTCATCATCTTTCTATGTTGGGCAGGTTGAGCTTTGGGCTTGTATTTCTTCCTTCTTTCGTGTCACAAAGATCCACCCATCGCCATTTTCTGCTGTTGGATTTTTCTCCATGCAAGGATGTGAGTGAGCATGTCTTGGTTTGATACTCGAATGATCACAGGTTCTAGTGAGCCAAATTGGATTATCTTTGAGATCGTTCCCGAGGTTTGAGTTGTTGTAGGACATGCCTTCACTCTGGAATCTGAAATTGGAGGACTCGGTGATCCACAATAAGTGGTATGGTTGGATTCTGTAATTACATCAAAATCTAGGAGAATCTTGTACTTGCTTGCTGGATTAACAAGCAACTCCTTCAACACAAAACACTTTTCAGTGCGGTGACTTACAATCCGGAGGTAATAACGTTCACATGACCTATTTCCTCAGGACATTTGCACTCCAAAAGTTGAATAACTTTCTTCTCAAGCAAATCTTCTAGCATGCATGGCACATCAGAGTCGAGAAACGGGTACTTCTTTTCTTGCAATTCTTTGGGAGTTGGACATTTGTCCTTCTCTACTATGCATGATTCCTTCTTATCTCCTCTGTTTGTCTTTCGCCGTGATCTTCACTGGAGCAATTGAGTCTTTAGTGGCACCTTTAAAGGACTTGACTACTTTCTTCATGTCTTTCTTCTCATTTTGCTTATCCATAATTTAAAGATTCTTTTCGCCGTAGTTGGCTGTGCTAATTTCAATGTCATGTGTGTAGCCAACTCTTCAAATGTTTGCGGCTTTATTCCTTGAAAAAAGTAGAGGACATCCCAATGCATACCTTGCATGCACATCTCAACGACGTAGCCTTTAGAAAGTCGATCTTTGCAATCTAGGCTTAAGGAACACCTACGGTTGATGTAGTCCACTACCGGGTCGTCTTTCTATTGCCTAGTGTTAGTCAATTCCATCATACTCACGGTGCACAAGTGTTGTATAAACAGTTGAAGAACTCGTGATCCATCTGCTCCCAACTATCAATTGATTCTGCTGAAAATCTGGGTACCATTCGAAAGCATTCCCCTTGAGTGAGAGGACAAACTGCTTGACAAATAGACCTTCTTCGCCAAAACACTTAACCCCATAAAATCGTTCAGAGACAGCTTACTCCGTGGCTATGCAAGTCATGACCTCGGAAGCACGGACACACCTCCAGGGTTGCCGTACGCGTGTCGGACACGCCGGGGACACGGACACGCCGGGGACACGGCAGAATACGTATGGGACACGCCATTTGGCGTGTCCTGTAATTTATTATTTAAATTGGAGCAGGACACGGCGGGGACACGCCGGGGACACGCGGGGGACACATCGGGGACACGCCAGGGACCAAAAACAATATTTTTTTAAATAATTTCGGTGGTAATTTTATAATAACTTATATGTTTTGGGTTTAAAGGTCATATATTATAATATATTTAGTAAAACAAATATATCCCTCTCTTGATTGTGTTAGGATTTTTAACAACCCACAAATATAGGGTCGGGCCTATAGCCGAAATTACACCAGAGGTCCTCCAAAATATCGAAATCGCTTATCCCATAGGGGCTCCCGACCCCACACCCCCGGTATAAAAATAGTGCTGAAGGTTGTCTACACTCCAACAGATTGTTCGTTAAATTAATGTACTTATTAAAAAAATATTTTTTATATAAATATTTAAAAAAATTGACGTGTCCCCGCCGTGTCCGTGTCTCCATTTTTATAAAAAATCCGTGTCCCGTGTCCATATCCGTATCCGTGTCCGTGTCCGTGCTTCATAGGTCATTACCATTGGCACTGCAATGGTAGAAGAAAAATTGGCGACAATATCTCATGCAATTGAAAACCGCACCAGAATGTGGAAGACAATGACCTCCAAATTGCATTAATTGTGAACAAGCTCAAGGGTAGTAACATTGGAGAAGCTAGCAAAGGCAATTCACAATATAAAGTTGACCTTGAGCTCCAAATTGTGTTGCTCACAAGTCACAAAGTTGTTCCTTCTCCGTTTTGATGTGGACTTCTACAGAACTAACCTTTGCATAACACCTAGTACACAGGATTACATTCTTTGCAGGTGGTCAACAACTTTATATTTCAGTTCAATATCTGCTTAATCCTTGCAATGTCACTCGAAAGTTGTTCCCAAAAGCATGCTAAAAGAAAGTAAAACATTACAAACGAAGGCCAGAACAAATGTTGTGGCATGAACAAAAATAAGAAGAGGACGTTGATTGTAGCATCAAGCAGGAACATATACCCATGTTTCAGAATGTCTCACGCAACGTAAGGTGTCAACAAAATCTTAAAATGGCTTTAGAATGGGTTTCAACAAAAAACATCCCAAAATCATAAAATCGATACTCAAAACTCCTTTGCTACCCTATGATGTAAAACAATTAATTCTTTTGGGTAAGACCTACGTTACATGGACTAGAGAGCGGGTATGTGCATGAGTGTCCAATTCATCTAGTTTTCGTGTCTAAGGATATGGATGACAATACATTTCTTTTATTCAGTAAAGTGGAATAGTGCTTACAATTTGGCACTAGACATTTCATGCACCATAGAGGGCTTCAGACATAATTATTAAAAAAACTTGAATTAGCAAATATGCTTGTAAAACACCCATCCCAAATCCTTACAGTCCGCAGTAGGTACCTCACACATTTACAAGAGTCCATGAAACATAGCCTAAGAGCAGTGGCGAATTCAGAAATATTTTTTACTGGGGTCGGAATTTTGGTTTGGAAGAAATGATGTTTTTTTTTATTTTTGATAATCAAAATGGGAAAAAGGATGTGAAAACAATTCAGTTTCCTAACACAAGACGTTTGTAAGAAACAGCGGACAAACAAAATGTATGTTAACATATTGTGGGGACTGAATTTAAGATTCCCCATGAGTTTGTTGGAGTGAACTTCTGTGTCCCCTGGAAATATCTCCTAGCTTACAAATTGTTTTCCTCGTTGAACTCTCCCTCTGTATATTCTCTGTTTTTTTATCACCCTTGTTGGAGTCTTGCCTCTATTTATAGGCCATGGATGAGTATTATCCCGGAGGTGCTTGCGTGCATTTCCTGCTACAAGCTTGCTTCCCCATATTTACTTGAGTTGACATAGCAATCCTCCATGCCAGTTGGCCGAACTCGGGGTGGTCAGCTTGGTTGGAGGGTCGATACGTTGGCGGTCTGAGCTGAACCGTCTTAGATTGACGAGCTACTGAAGAGTCGGGCCTTGTGCCAATTACTCTGTATTCACTAAAAACACACCCCTAGTAAGGCTGGCAGGGAGGTCGGCCAATAGAAGCCGAAGAGGTACCACCTCCAGGCCAGGAGTGGAGAATTGCACTTGGTTCAAGTTCTTCCCTCCTTGGTCAAGAACCTTGAACCCATATTAATTGAGGTCTCTGGAGAATGAGAGGTCCCTCATGGTGTAGAGGTTGCAGAGTGGGTTCCTCAGGTGGGGTACTTGGCATTTCCGGTTTCTAATTCTCTGCATCTCAAATTTCCAGATGAGAATGTTGCACGCTTTTTAATCTGCTTGAACGAGGCAGTCTTGGAGGACATTCACTAGGCCCAAGAGTATAAGGGTCCCACGCAATTTAGGGGTTGTGGGTGTGCTTCCCATGTGCTGTTGAACTACTACTCGTCCACCTAGTAAGTCTGACAATGAGGGCATTGATCTGTACGTCAAACCAGGTAATCAGTTCTTAGATTCTAGTCTGTTCGTTGAGGAGCTTCTAATGCACCTTCTGTGGCATCTCCATCTGCTCATTGGCAATCCCTGGAGTTTGTTGGGCACTGTTGTTCCACTGTTGGCTTCAATGGACAGTGCCTGCAGCCGAGAGGCAGCCCTCGACCTTGTCGCAGCCATGAAGAGGCGGAAGTGAGAGCAGAGAAGGGCTACTAAGGAGGCCGAGAGAAAGATCAGGCTCAGTCTAATGTGGCAGACATTGATGTCCTCACACTGCCGCCGTCGAGGCCATCGCTGCAGCCACGAAGCTCACAACCACTACAATCAATGCCACCTTCGCAGCTCCGACTGGTTAAAGCTCTGTCCGAGATTTTTCTGCCCAGCTAGAGGCTGTTTTGGGTCAGGACCTTTCCTTCGGCGCTCCATCCTGTGGTGGTCCAGGATGGTATTCCATCATAGTATTTTCCTCTACTGGACGACAACGAAAGGGAGGCATTTTTCAGGGAGGTGATCTTGGCCCACCTTCCAAGAAGACTCGCAGCTTAAGGAGTCTCAGGTTCCCCCCACCCCACCGAATGGCATCAGAGTCGAAGTTAGTGGCCGAAACGGTGTGGACACATGGGTTATATCCGACCCGCGTTGGACAGAGTTCAACTCATCTCTGGTTGCCACTATTGAAAATTCTAGCTGGGTCGTGCCCCTACTTTCTAATATTCACCGTCCGAGGGACGTGGCCTTTTTAAAGATCTTAATGTCGAGTTACAGAGGAGTAACCTTACAAAATGTTACCTGGTAATTTTCGTGCAACCCTCGCTCTTTAATTCGAGTACTTCTCTCCCCATTTTATTAGTTATTTGTGCTACAGGTGATTGCCAGCTCTTGGGAATTGTATAATCAGCTCCGTCGTGCTAAAGATAAAGTTTATGTAGAGGTTCATGCATTGAAAGGGGAAATTGGTTCTTCTTCGGCCCAAGTACGAGAGATCGAAGAGAGGTGGGGGCTTGTAGGCTGAACTGCTGAAGGAGGCTAAAACGGCAAGTGCTGAAAAAATCCAATCTCAGAGAAAGCCTTAAACGTGCAAACTCCAGGGCATTAAAGTTTCAGAGGCTAGGGCTAAAGCAGAGCGACAGATCTCCAATCTTCAGTCGATGATGGATAAGCCGAAAGTCAGTTTTAAGAGTGTGGCACTCTCCTTACCAATACTGGGATGGACCCCTCCAAACATTTGGCCTCTATGATCTCCGTCCTCCATGCTGAGAGTCTTGCCCCTTGAATTTCTTGTCTCTCACCATGTTTGCAAGCGCTCTATTATGATAGTCATCCATTTTGGACTTTGTTTGCTCATGGGTCAAGCCGACAACTATGTTTTGAATCCTTGCAGAAGTTTCCACCTCAACTATTTAGATTGATCTGAGGGCTTTGCCATCACTTTCTGTGAAACTTAGAAATTTTATTATCACAAATAGTGCATAATCCGCTCATGGACTGAGAACCTTGTTTGTGCAAATGGTGTCTCATCGACTCAATGATTGAGTTGAGATCTTTGCCTTCAGTTCCTGTGGAACCTGAAAATCTTTTTTGCACAAATAGTGCCTCCTCAGCTCCTGGACTGAGCTGAGGGCTTTCTCTTGTTCTTGGGGAACTTGGGAACCTCTTTTGCACAAATGGTGCATCCGCGTCTCCCGGACTAAGACGAGGGCTTTGTCTTCAGTTCTTGTGGAACATGGAAACCTTTTGCCACAAACAGTGTCTCTTTGGCTCGTGGACTGAGCCAAGGATTTTGTCTTCAATTCTTGTAGAACCTGAAAACCTTTTTTGTACAAATGGTGCCTCCTCGGCTCATGGACTGAGTTAAGGGTTTTCTACTGTTTTTGTGGAACGTGTAAACTTTATTTGCACATCAGTGCTACCTCAGCTCATGGACTTAGCAAAGGGCATCCTTTCAAGTTCCTGTGGAACTTGAAAGTTATGTGTTTCTTGCTTGCTCTAATCGGCCATGCATTTATGATGATCGCGCGTGACTTTTTAGTCTCCAAACTCCATACTTGTCTTTATTGCGCTTCTTCGATACTTGTGCTCCCGTGTATATAAATTTTCTGAGTTCCGATTACTCCAGCTCATTTGGACTTAAAAGATTTCAAATCGATCTCCCTTTGTAGGATTTCCAAATACTTCGATCTTTCGTAGGATCCTTCTCCCGTAAGTTGTGCTTCTTCGTTTTGTTTTGCGGTGGGTAGTTACTCCAATTTTTTCAAAGTAGCAGATATTTGGAGATTTAGGAACCTCTCTGCAGTTTCTTGCGACATCGCGGTGGAGTTGGTGGATCCCGAAGCCCCTTCTTGCAGGCATCAAAACCCGCTTCATTGGCCTTTAGTTGACACCACATGAGTGTATAGTCCGTCTTCCTCTGAACCCTCTATTACGCACTGTATTGGCCTTTTACGAGGTCCCTCCCGTCATGCCCCAGGTTAAATTTTTTGAAATTGTCAGTATAGATATTAAGGGGCCACTGGTGATCCAGTGGTAAAGACCCGACCCAATAACCTTAAGGTCTTGGATTCGAGTCTGAGCACAGTCACTTTGTGTATTATTACTAAAGGTAGGCTTATATTCGTCATTCCCTTCCCAGACACCCATTAATGGATACCCACTGGGTGTTGACTTTTTTATTGCCAATATAGATAATATTAATGAAGTAGTTGGTTTAAGTTTAGGGGTGAAAGGAAATTCATTCCTGAGTTGAATGCTTTAACACCTACAATTCTGTGTTTCATGAGCATATGAAGCCTGTCGAGATTGATTGTCGCTTTGTTCGCCAATATCTCCAGTCAGGCACTATTGACCTCCCATTTGTTCTGTCCTCGCTTCAATTGGCTTTCTTTACTAAGACCCACACGGCCGCTCAGTTTCGCTATCTACTTGGCAAACTCTCGATTCTCTCAGTGCTCACATCCTGAGTTTGTAGGAGGGGGTAAACATTATAATCGGTAGTCTTTTAGTATTTCTTGTTACTGCCATTTGTTATTCATTGCAAGGGTAGTGTACTCTTTTAGTCCTGTTATAGTTTGCCTAAGGTTAATAGGGTTAGTCTATATAATCTATTTTAGCTTCATATTATTTTTATCAGAAGCAATACGGTTAGTCTCTCATTTTACTTGTAACAGTCATGGTGTTCGCAAGAGGGAGAGAAAGAGGGGGGAAAGGGAGAGCGGGAGGGGAATAGAGGAAGAATAGAGAGGAAAGAGTGGGGCATCATCCCCAAAAAAGAGGGGGAAATGGGGATGGAAAAGAGAGAAGGGTAATAATAGTATTTTAGCTTATAAATTTGACTATGACACAAAACTTACTCCATCCTACTAGCATAAAACACTATATGTTTCACTTTGCTTGATAGTTCGTTCAGGAGGTGCAGGTGTCTACTTTCTATTTTGAAGGGTGTCATAAAAATTGCTTGAAGTACACGGGTGGGTGTAATTTTCCCTTTAAATTATTTCTCCTTAACTATTAAACAAAAAAATAAGAAGTAGATGTCCCAACATGATTAATAATTCGTAAACTAATAATTTTCAATCAACCAACATATTGAGCAAAAACTAAAACTTGAAAAGAGAGATCTTTGTATTATTCGAGATATCTACAAGAGTTGTATGCTATAAGTTATTGGGATATTTGGGGTACTAGTAGAATTTAATAACTTCGGAGTGGGGCCACGTGAACTGCAGTCCCAAACTGATCCGCCTATGCTCTTGCCTAAGAGACCTGAAAAAACTATGAATAGCAGAAACTTCTAAGAAGTAGTGTTTGTATTTGACATGTAGTATGACAGCTCCAACCCGCTTCATCGCCCATCCAAGGTGTCTTATAAGTCTTCTTATCGTTCCAATACTAGACATGCATAAGCCACATGTGAGTCCATCGCTTCAGCATATATGGAACAAACTCCAAGTTACAAAAACAATATATATATATATATATATGTGTGTGTGTGTGTGTGTGTGTGTGTGTGTGTGGAGTCCGCTTCCTATGCGGGATCCC
>NMUG010000517.1:0-21780 GCA_002855965.1 Monotropa hypopitys | reverse complement strand
GTTTAGACCTACCTTAGTGAAAAATTTGATATGAAATTGTTAGGTGATGCTCGTCGAATCCTTGGTATGCAAATTACCAGGGATAGAGCAGCATCCACCTTATATCTGCACCAAGCGGACTATGTCGAAAAGGTTTTGGAAAGATTTGAAATGCAAAATGCAAAATCTGTGAACGTCCCCTTAGCGGCACATTTTGCCCTAAGCAAAAACCAGTCCCCTAAATCTACTCACGATAAATCTCACATGCAATCAGTCCCTTACGCTAATGCCATTGGTTCCATTATGTATTTGATGGTTTGTACCAGGCCCGACATCGCGTATGCAGTGAGTGTGTTGAGCAGATTCATGGCAGATCCCGGACAGCCCCATTGGGAGGCTGTTAAGTGGTTATTACGTTATCTTAGTGTTTCTAAAAACTTATGTCTCAAATTCTGTAATTCGGACAGTGACAATGTTGAAATAAATGGGTATGTAGATGCGAACTATGCTAATGATAGGGATAGTAGGAAGTCATCGACTTCATATGTGTTTACCCTTTGTGGATCCGTCATTAGCTGGAAATCGCAGTTGCAGCATGTGGTGGCGCTGTCTACTACCGAATCTGAGTACATTTCGATTACAGAGGCTTTCAAGGAAGCCGTGTGGTTGAAAGGTTTGGTGTCGGAGCTAGGTCTTCTCCAAGGTAATGTGGTGGTTTTCTCAGACAGTCAGTCAGGTATACAACTGTGTAAAAACCCCGTATTTCATGACCGAACCAAACACACCGATGTCCGTTTCCACTTTATCCGAGATTTGCTGGAAAAAGGGATCATCGCGCTTGAAAAGATTAAATCGGAACTCAACCCCGCGGATATGGGCACAAAGTGCCTACCGCTTGAAAAATTTAAGTTTTGTATTGAGAGTCTTAATTTTGACTCTATGGATTTGTCCCATCTTTGATTTTTTCTGCCCCAAATCCCTGTGAATTTGGTTTGGTAGCAAATGATCATATTTCGTTGCTTTGTGGTGATTTTTCCCCCAGGTACTTTGTGTATCCAAAACTCACTTGTATTTACTTTGTGTTCTTACTTGTGTGATCTTTGTGATTTTCCCAATTGGTTGCTATGTGCTTCCAATTTGTTGCTATGCACTTTTCTGTAACTCTGTGTTCAGAATTGTGTTCGTTGTTCATTCGTTGAACTTCTTTATGGCTATGATGAATTCTGTTATGCCCCGAGCAAGATGTCGACGCTGGTAGTGTTCCAAATAGGTGGAGGAATGTGGGGATTTATTTGGCCCAATCCCATTTGGCCCAGCCCAAACCTTGTTGCCCATTTGCTGGCCCTTTACCCGTTATCTATTATGGCTAGACCCATGGGTCCAGCCGGCCCCGTTTTGCTTCTGTGTGACCCATGTGACCGTTTGACTCCCGTATAACTTATTGTTGCCGGTTCTCTTTCGGTGGAGATATATAAATCCCCTCTTGCGTTAGGGTTTCTATAACCCCCGAACATTTTTCTGCCTCTCTCTCTCTCGTCACTCTGTGACCCTTTCTCTGTGTGCGTTAGGGTGTTTCGTATGGCCTGAGGTTTTCTGTGTGGGGTCTTCTCCTTCACCTCGTCGTTCCTCCTTCAACCTCCATAGCAGGAGATCTGTTCTCCTTTGCGTTTGGAGTTGCTCGGTGAACCTCAAGGTTGTTGGTTAAAATCTGTTTTGTGAACCGAGAGGTTCTGTGTGGGTGGAGGGGGTTCGGACAGAGCAAAGGGTTGGGTCTCAGGTGCTAGGGGTCTGTTGGCCGAGTAGTGTCCTCCGAGGTTCTCCGTTTGGAACTTCTGCCGTGGTTGTGCTTGCTGTGACAAAGGGGCTCAGAATACCTGAGGCAAACCCTCTTCTTTAACTCTGTGGTTTTGTGTACATTTATTTCTTCCGATGTGATTTTTACGAGATCTGAGATATTGTTTCTTCTTTGTGTTTTTTCAGTTTACAGGTGCTTGGAGAGTAACGCCGTTGGTCACGTTCATACCCAACACACCTAATAGCTTAAGCTTTTGCGTTTGATATAAAGTTTCCACATTGCATATGCTTTCGTCTCACCTAGTTTGTGCATTCATAAATTACATTATTGCTCCCTTTGGAGCAATCCATTAATTATGAGGGAAGACAGAGAGATGGGGGATGGATGGATCGTTGTTAATGTACTCTTCTTTAATGAAGATCAAGATTATTAGTTGGAATGTGAGTGGGCTAAATGCTGGGGATAATAGATCTGCGGTGAGGGCTTGCATAAAGGAGTGAAGGGCTGATGTGGTCTGTTTGTAGGAGACGAAAATGATGTAGGTTCGAGGGATGTGGTGAGGGATGCACGGGGAGGCAGGTGGGTAGGGTGGATTCACTTAGATGCAAAGGGTTGCCACAAGAGAACAACACTCAACTTTCGAAGGATGTAAAAACTCAACATTCACGGAAGAAGACAAACATGCAAGATACCTCAAGGACACCAGGCCATGACGCGATAGAGCACATCAAGCACACAGACATGAATGAAGAACAATGTAATGACCAAGAGAACCCATGGAGACTAAGTGTCTCCCCACGGCTCCAAGGTCTTCGAACTGAACGCTCTGATACCAAGTTGTCACGCCCCGAATTTTTAAACCATGTTTTTTTTGAAATACAATTTAAATCATAAACAGGGGATATAACCTCTTGCCATCCAGATACAATCAGTTGAAGTTCTCATTACATCACATAGCAGTACAAAGTAGAAATATAGAAACAGTACAAAGCGAAAGAAAGTACAAGTACAAGCCTATTACACTGCTACTGAAACTGAAGTACAACGCAAAGGAAAGTACAACTGAAATACTATGTACAGGAAGAACAACTGTAACTGAAACACTACAACTAAAACTGTAACAGCCAAGCCCCAGAAAATCCAGCAGCTGACTACAACTCTAAGTCTCCAAGTCTGTCTAGCCCTGCAACACATACTAGAAAAGGAGAAAAATGAGGGTCTGAGCAAATCACATCTTAGTGAGAAAACCCGTAATTAATACCAATCATGCACATGCGGTGCCTGCTTACGTGTCCACAAGTAAACGTACAAATAGTAAAGAAACCAAAGTGCACGTAGTGTAAACCTAACACAAAGGCAAAATATAAGAATCTTTTAATTATTAAGTTCAAATTTTTTACAATCAATACTATAATCTCATTGTATGCATGTGTTGAGATTTGGTAAAGATATTTGTGTAGATTTTTATACTTTAAAGTGTATAAAATTGTAATATTGCAATGTTAATTTTTTTGAACTTTTTTTAATTTTTCTGACAAAAATATTTGGATATCCGAATCTCTGTTTGAATCCCTGTTTCTCATTCAGGACAGGGATGGAGGTATAAAAAATTCTCATTTGAAGAATGGACAGGGATGGAGACATGTATTGGATTTGGAGAACAAGAACAAATATAGAAATATTTGGCCCCGATCTGCCCCGTTGTCATCCCTACTTGAGTTGTTCTCTGTCTTTTTTCTTGAAAATAAAAGAACCCAATATGGACATTTTTTAATATTGGTAATTTTTTTAATTAATATGGGGAAATCTTTTGATTCTTGTTTCCAACTTTTGACTTTGCGAATGGCTTTTGCCATCTTCTTGTCGACTGTTCGTGGTACGTCTATCGCTGTTGCGCTTGTCGTAGTGGTGATGCGTTGTTCGTCTTGCGCGTGAAGAATCATCTACTTCGTAGAGCTTATTTTCGGGAATCGTATCCTTGTTTCGTGCAATCTTGTCTTGTGGGTTGCCTTTGTGCATTCGTTCTTTATTTGCCGTGTCTTCGTGTGAATTCGGATTGTGTCGTATCTGTTGGTGTCGTGTCCATTTGTGCTTAGACACCTATGTTCTGCGATGTTGTCTCCCTTTGGAGCTTGTTTGAGAGTGTGTTGTTGGATGGGATTATGGTTGGTGTGATCAGTGAGATGAGTTAATTTTTGTATTGTACAGCCGCGTTGCGAGTGTTGGGATAGAATATATGTGTTTCTTTGAAGTCGACTGCACCGACTTGGATTATGGTGATGTTTGTTATGACCGGTGTGTGTAGTCCGTGTCATGTGGTCTAGGAATGACCATGAAGGATTGTTTTGAGAAGGTGACTGACCAGCACATCTCAAATCAAACTTCTTAGTCATTCTGGTACCGCGCTAGGTGTGTGCGGATTGTGTTGTGAGATTTTGGTTGTTTGGTTCTCCTCTCGATGGTGTTGTGGTTGTTTGGGGTAATTTGGGTGGCACGGTTGTTGTGTGACAATCCCTTGTAGCTTGTCTTGCTTTCCAATCCTCACTCGTATCGGTTGGATTGTTGCGATCTTGTTTGGAAATCAATCTCGATGTGTTTCGTGTGTTGTGATGATGTGAATGTTGTAGACATCCTTGCGGTGGTTGAAAACCACTCCTTTATTTTTTATAAATTCCAAAAAATATTTTAGAAAAATCGGAGTATCTGTAGCGCTTCAGCGAGTCAGCATCGTATCCGTACCGTATTCGTGTGTCAGTACCGTACCCTCATATCCGGATCATGTGATTAGCGTGTCGACGTGTCCTTGGCATATCCTTCGCGTATCGGCGTGTCCGTGCCGTGTCCCTTCGTATCCTTGGCGTTTCGACACTTTGGTATCTTCCTGCCATGTCTATTTGGTGTTGTGGCGCTTCGTACATTTTTATGGGAATTTTTTGTGGTAATGTTCTTGCGGTTTGGCGCTCGTACCATACTTCTTGTTTGTAAATACACGTTTCTTGCTTGATCGAGCGGTTGAGAATGTTTGGGTGCGCGGAAACCATTTCTTTTGAACTTCTTAACTCTCTCGAGGACGAATTCTTTTGAGTAATTCTGGTTCTTCTTTGGTGTTTCTTGCATTGTGGGTATTTTTCAAGTTGTGGCGTGTCGTTCCCTTGAGGAAGTTTGGTGGTATGTTCGGTTTGCGATTGTTGTTGGGTATTCGTGGCGGAGTTGTTTTAGTTGGGAACCTATTTTGTTGTTGTTGCCAGTTTTCATTGAGAATCCTCGTGTTTCGTGCTTCGGCATTATTTTCCTCGTGGTGTCATATTTTGGTTCTTTTACCTTGGAAATTTCGAGGATGAAATTCTTGTAAGGATGGTAGTTTGTCACACTCCAGAAATTTTAATTAATTTCCATTCGTTCCAATAAATTCAATAAATCGAAATCATGTGTCGATGAGGTCTCGAGATGTTTGGAAGCATCCATAATCATCATATGTCACTTTGAGTAAGTCCGGGTGGGATGGACGTCCCCGGCATGATGTTCGTTGATTGTTGAGTATTTAGAGAAGTCCTTAATCGCGTTTAAATCCATCACTACCTAATCCGTTCTCCAAATCAGGATTTCTTATTCGTAGAAGTCGTAGAGAATTTTATTACGAATCTAACGCAACTTGAATCGTCTCAATCAGAGTCTGGATGAAGAAGTTATGACCAAAAAACTCTCAGAAATTCCATCACTCAGAACCAGTGAAAATTGGTCTTGTCGACTGGTACACTGTACCGTCGTCGACCGGTCGACCTTGGTCAGTGGGCACATCTGTAAGGTCTCGACCGGTCGACCGTACCGCTGTCGACCGGTCGCCATGTGTAATTTCTGTGCGCGAACATATTTAATGAGGGACAGTTTGGTAACTTCATGGGGGGTCCTATATATTCATATAGTCCGAAATTTGGGGATCATCTTCCCCATTTGCAAACCCTAGCGTCTCTCTACCTCCCTCTTCTCTCCCTCTCACTTCTCTCCTCCATACCTCGTTCCCGTCTCCGCAATGATGTGCTTGGATCATTCTCGATCGATAAGTCTTTTTCCTCTCTCTCTTTGGTTTATGGAGTTCGGTTGCTCATCTAAGGTTTTGGTTTTTGTAAACGTTGTAGAGCATCTCGAGAGTTTCGCGGTGGTGAGCTTGGTTCACTCCGGCCATGGAGGTTTTCCTGCGAGGTTTTCCGGCGAGTGTCACCGGAACTCCGATCAAGGTAGAGTTTTTCTATCCCTCTCGTTTGTAGTGTTGGTCTCCTTACTTCCCCCCTTACGTATTTTATGATGTTCCATCGATTGTGCATAATTTACACTCATGAGTTATCGTTCGTGTCAATTGGTCGGTTATGGGTATTGTCTAGGGTCTCTATGAATTCCATAGGAGATTAATTGTTCGATTCCGAGTTCGATTTCGAAAAACCCCAATTTTGTGAAAAGCCCGTTGTTGTCGATTTGTAAAATGAAATTGGGGAAAATAACTTGTTTTGGATTCCCTTGGGTGTTGGTGGGTGGAAATAATGTCTTAACACGTTTTTGTGGAAAATCGACTAATTGAAATGTTTTATGAACGAATGACACGTTTTGGAAATAACGGAAGGAAAGTCATATTTTGGGATAACACGTCGACTAGGAGGTTGTTTGCCCTAGGTCGCACGGAATGAAAGAATGAACTAAAATAAATGCGACACTCGATTCTATGACGAGGAATGAGTTGGCTTGATGTATGGGTAGCTAGGAGTATCTTGGGTGGCTTATCTAGCACCCACGACATTGAGCAATGGAGGGTTGTCTGGCCCTTCCCAACGAGTTAGGGAATATGAGGATTTATACGGTGAGTGGTTGACGAGCTACTAGACCGGAAATAGTCGAAACTCCATATATTGATTGACATTTGCCTTTATTGTTCTATGAGGCACGAAATAAAATACAAGTAAAGCTTGGAAATAAATGGGAATTGGAATACATTTGCATAACGAAAATGAGTCTTTTATATAGTGTGGTTCGACACTTGGACAGAATTCCCCTTTGGCCTTGTCTAGCCAAACCTTTGGAAAATGTTGATAACTCTCTCTTGAGTCTTGTACTACTTTAACCCCACGATGAGTCAAATGTGGAATGAATGAACAAAACTTACAGTTTTAAAATATAGTGAGATCCATTGCATAGTGTCACATTACATTCCTTGCATGATCACACACCTTCACCCAATATTATAGATGTTAGGAGATAGATTATCTCTACCAGGCGGTGGTGCCTGACCCTCTACTTTTGTAGGATCTTGCCTCCTTGACTTAGAGTAGCTGCTGGATCCTTCACCGGACTTGGGCTATAGTGGACTGTAGGCCTTATGTTGCTCTTTTTCAGTGTTGTACTTCTTTACTTTTCTGTTGGCCACTTTGTACAAAATTATCTTATAAAATCCTATTTTGGCCTTTTCTTTTAGTTGATGCATCATTGTACAGGGTTATGTTATAAAACCCCTTTTGCCTCCTTTCAGTTGTATTTCCCTTTGTGGAAGGTATGCATTGTAATAATCATGTGGATGGGTAGTGTGATGTGGTAGATAGTACTTTACCCCTTTTTTGGATACTCTTTACCCATTAACACTCTTTTTATCTATTTCAAAAAAAAAAGAGTATGATGCAGCAATTGGATCGTATTTCATACTCATCGCATATCAATGATCGATGAAGATTCCACAAAAATCCCATATCAATCATAATAGATCTCTGCAACTTCTATAAAATCGATAGAATTCCCAAATTCAGCGGTAATAAATGTTGATAATAATTCCTACCCCAAAATTCCCACAATTCTTTTTTCTATTGTCTGATCACATCATTTCCCTCTTCCCAAATAATCTAGCCATAAATAATATAATAGAAAAGTATTCCAGAATAAATTCTCAATAATACTCAGCCAATTCCCGGAATCTGTAAATCTCAGACTTACCAACTAATCTCCCCCAGCTCAAAACAACTTCAACCACTGATTCTATCTTTAGATACTACATGTCCCAGAATTATAATTTCATTTAACCAGAACTCGTACTAACCGAATTTCACATAACCGTTTACTCCTTATTTCAAAAGATAATAAAAAGATACTACACATGCTCTTCCTCAAATTTAAAATGTGTATATGAGAATCCCTTGTGCTGAATCTACTTCCAATGCATTTTCCCCAAATTTTGTCTTGCATTGACACATAATAATTCTCATTTAGGACAACATCTCCTATCAAAGTAGATTAGCTAATACCCAACCAGTTCATTCACAGGCTTCCAATAAGCAAATAGTAATCAAATATATGACAACAAATGCATTTAACCAGACTCATCAAGAACTCCATACTGAGAATAATACCAGAATCAATAAAAATCTGAAAATTCAAGAATACCTGACACGATATCTCAGGTTGCTTCAATCCCTTGGACACACACTGGCCATCACTGCTTTGACTCTAACCCCATATAACTTTTGCATCTCTCTCACATATTTGTGGTCATCTCGGAACCCAACCTCTACTTCCATAGTCACTGGTGTGAACACTCTCACAACCTCGATAACTACTCGAAGCATTAACTCTCATCTGATTCCCACTTTGCTCTGCCACTCCTTTTTACTGCATATGTCTTCATCACAAAACATGTAGCAGCTGGATCTTCTATGTAACACCCCTTAATTTTAAAAGCCATTTCATACACATTTTTTTGAAATAACAATAAAAGAGAAATGAGGGGTTAACTATTGTTATTCATGTACAATCAGTTGAAGTAACAATTATAAACATATAATATAGGAAGAGACAACAAAATAAATACAGAGTGCGGAAGAATAAATATACAACTGGCTACTACAACTGAAAAGAAAGTGCAAGGAAAAGAAGTACAAAGTAGACCAAGGTAGCAAACTCCCAAGGATCCGACAGCAAGCCAAACTCCAAGTCCACTACTACTCCAAGCCCTGCAAACAAGTCCTGGAAAAAGGATAGAAAGGAGGGTTTGAGCGAACCACAGCTCAGTAGGAAAACCCATAACTACTACCAAGCATGCACCTACCGGTGCATGCCTAAGTGTCCACACACAAACGAAAACAAAGGAGAGGAAATCCAACTCAAGCTAAGTGCGACATAACCTCAAAGTAATCCAACACAAGCATGCGACCAATTGTGAATCTAAGTGAGACTCCAACAATCATCCGACAGTAAAGTGCAATCCAACGAGACTAATGTAATCGCTAGCATGAGGCAACCACCAAACTCTCCAAAAGAACCCAAGAGACCACAACGACACGACCTCAAACCACTCTACCACCCAACCATCCAATCACCAAGAACATTGTTATGGATTCGATTCTCGTTTATCTTTGGAACATATTGGAGATTGAGATAGATTCCAATTATTAGCCAATCATTTACTTATTGTCTCCACATGACTAATCACGAGAGCACAAGTCATCCATTCCGACATTACTCATACGATCGATATGGATGAGTCATGTACTAGGAGGTCGCACTAGTCTGGTACATAATACTCCTACAGGGCCAAAGCAAGGGGCTATGCACCAGGACACCGCTGTTGTCCATATCCAATCTTCCCCTTGGCGACACAAGGGACTCACACAGGACTCATACTATCCCGTAACGGCATGATCCCACTTGGCGAATCAAGGGGTCATGACGGGCATCTCACACGCAATAGCTGTAACGCGAGTAGGGCAACAACATCCTAAACTGGGATGGGTACCAATAAAAATGACACGTGGACATCACTAGTCCAATTTCTCTGCAATGTCCACTAGGGGAACGATATTGCTAGCCCAATTGCTCCGCGAGGAACCCACAAGTATTGTTAGCCCAATTTCCCTCCAATACATCGTATGGGACAACACAATTGCCCTCCAATACATCGTATGGGACAACTCAATTGCTCTATCCCAACTCCCAAGTTGGTACCCTCATACGCAATTCAATTATCTCCTTACATGATCTTTGGTTCTTAAATTAGGTGAAATAGAAATGATGGATTCAAGATTAAGAACGGGTGATCCTCGTGGGATTCATCCCTCATATTTGACGTTTATTGCATACATTGAGTTCATTCACAAATTTCTCAAAATCATCGTTCTCCTTAACTACATCAAGGACATGCCAACCCGAACCAACAACTCCTCCAATCCACGAGGGCACTAAGGAAACCCAAGCCAACAACCATATGACTCCACAACACACCCAAGGGGTATTAGTAGCCCAATTGCTCCCCAATGCCACACATAGGCGATCATTCCGTTGGAAGCCGGATTTCCAACCATCAGAACCTAAGCCTTCGATGAGCCAACAAACAACACAGCAATAGAGAAGGATCTGGACTTAACCGAAGAGCGAAGGGATTCGGCTAGGATCAGACTAGCCGCCTATCAACAGGGAGTGGCTAGGAACTTCGCACGAACGGTTCGGCCAAGGGCATTCAAGATTGATGATCTCGTTCTAAGGAAAGTCGTGGGAAATAAGAAAAAGAGCTCAGATGGAAAGCTCAGCCCAAACTGGGAGGGGCCATACAGAGTGGTCGGCCATGCAGGGACTAGGGCTTACCGACTTGAAGAGCTGGATGGCACTCCAATACTGAGGCCGTGGAATGCTACAAATCTGAGGTTGTACTATCACTAACCATGTAATCTGGCCTAGGGCCCCCGATCAATGAAAGTTTGATTCTCAAAAAATGCTTGCTCAAAATTTTTATCTCTTTCTTCGGTGCTATACCGCCGAAGCAACTTTTAGTTGCCATTTATCTACAAAGCGTGCATGCATCTCCTCGGTGGCTTTGCCGAGAAAGCTACAGCTCTTCGGTGCTATACCACCGAAGCATCTCACAATTGTTGCTTATCTACAAAGCGTGCATGCAGCTCCTCGGTGGTTTTGCCGAGGAAGCTTACAGCTCTTCGGTGCAATACCGCCGAAGCGGCTCATAGTTCCCGTTTATCTACAAAGCGTGCATGCAGCTCCTCGGTGGCTTTGCCGAGGAAGCTTACAACTCTTCGGTGCAATACCGCCGAAGCGGCTCATAGTTGCTGTTTATCTACAAATCGTGCACGCAGCTCCTCGGTGGTTTTGCCGAGAAACCTAGTCAAGTTAGCATTTATCTAAAAAATGTACAAGTCACTCAAGCAAGTGCCGAAGCGACCTGCAAATTGCAAGCAACCATAGTACACTGTCGAACCGAGGAAAACGTCTTGGTGAACCAAAATCGTTTCCTCGGTTGGGGGAAATAGGGAGCACAACATAAAAATACAACCGTACAGACAAGAAACATGGAGCAAAAGTTGAAAAGTTCATTGATTAAAGAAAAAGAAACCGGCCACAGGTCAGCTCGGTCCAAAAAAGGCAAAATACAACAAAACAAAAGCAACACTGAAGAAGAGATCAGGCATTCGGCTCGGGAGGGTCGGCAACAACAGCAGTTCGGGCCGACCGAAGCCAAGCTCCAGCCTTAGAGTCCCTTCCGGGTCAAGCGAGTCATAGGTGAGGCCAACCGTGAGAAATCCAAAATAAAATGTCTGTAATACCCCGCAAGTCCAAGGAAGCTATGCACATCGAAAACACTCTGTGGACGCAGCCACAAAGAAACAACATCAACCTTGCTGAAATCAACTGATACACCTCCCTGCGATACAACATGACCAAGGAACTTCACCTCCGTAAGCCAAAACTCACATTTGCTGAGTTTGGCCTACAAATGATGCTTCCGCAATAACTCCAACACAACATGGAGGTGAATCTGGTGCTCCTTCTATGACGCAGAATAGATAAGAAGATTATCGACGAACACCACCACAAAATGATCGAAATGAATACGGAAAATATAGTTTATGAGATCCATGAATGTTGTTGGGGCATTAGTCAAGCTGAATGGCATGACAACAAATTCGTAGTGGCTGTAACGAGTACGGAACGGTGTCTTCGGAACATCCTCTGCCCGAACAAGTAACTAATGGTAGCCCGACCGCAAATCGATTTTCGAGAAGCAAGTAGAACCGCGAAGCTGGCCGAATAGATCATCAATCCTCGACATCAGATATTTATTCTTCACAGTAACACAGTTCAACTTACGGTAGTCTATACACAAACACAAAGATCCGTCTTTCTTCTTCGCGAACAATGCTGGAGCACCCCACGGTGAAGAACTGGGGCGAATAAAACTCAACTCATAGAGCTCCTGCAACTGGGACTTCAATTCCTGCAACTCTGCTGGCGCAAAACTATAAGGTGACACCGAAATAGGTGATGTACCGGGTAATAGATCGATAGAAAACTCTACCTCCTGCTTAGGCGGCAAACCTGGCAACTCCTCTGAGAAGACATCCGGAAACTCACAAACAACAAATGGTAACTCACCACAGCGTGAAAGATCATTGTCCAAACTGAGATTGGCAAGCATGCAATTGATAGAATCACGCTCTCTGGGATCGTAGAAACAAGAATAGACTGACTCTTTCCTATCGCCATAAACATAGAAATAGACTCCCTCAGGAGAGAAAACCCACACTCGGTGTCAGTGGCAATTGATATTGGCAAGGAAGGTAGACAACCAATCCATCTCCAAGTTAAGGTCAAATCCGGACATGCTCAAAACGATGAAATCAAAAGTAAAACAGTAGTCCTCTAGCGTCAACTCACAATCTCTGCAAATCTGGCTCAATTGAACACGGCCTCTAATGGGTGTATCAACAAACAAAGGTGGATCTAAGACGTCCATGTCCAACTCCAATGCATGGACAAATGATGCAGCAATAAAAGAATGCGATGCACCTAAATCGAATAGTACGCTAGCCCACGAATTGTAAACGTGAAACATACCACGAACAACCGAAGTCTCTAGCTCCTATAGAAAAGTCGATGGCGTGGAAGCTGTTGGAATGGCAAAAGCCCTGTCATGGGTCGTCGGACCCTGCTGATACTCGCCCTTCGGTTGGAACTGCTGTGCTGGCCTGACAGGAGTCACAACCATGCCAATATGAGAAGCCTGGACAGAAACTACTGGTCCTGACTGCCTAGGGCCCCCAATCAATGAAAGTTTGATTCTCGAAAAATGCTTGCTCAAAATTTTTATCTCTTTCTTCGGTGCTATACCGCCGAAGCAACTTTTAGTTGCCATTTATCTACAAAGCGTGCATGCATCTCCTCGGTGGCTTTGCCGAGAAAGCCTACAGCTCTTCGGTGCTATACCACTGAAGCATCTCACAATTGCTGCTTATCTACAAAGCGTGCATGCAGCTCCTCAGTTGTTTTGCCGAGGAAGCTTACAGGTCTTCGGTGCAATACCGCCGAAGCGGCTCATAGTTGCCGTTTATCTACAAAGCGTGCATGCAGCTCCTCGGTGGCTTTGCCGAGGAAGCTTATAACTCTTCGGTGCAATACCGCCGAAGCAGCTCATAGTTGCCGTTTATCTACAAATCGTGCATTAAGATCCTCGGTGGTTTTGCCGAGGAACCTAGTCAAGTTAGCATTTATCTAAAAAATGTACAAGTCACTCAAGCAAGTGCCGAAGCGACCTGCAAATTGCAAGCAACTATAGTACACTGCCGAACCGAGGAAAACGCCTTGGTGAACCAAAACCATTTCCTCGGTTGGGGGAAATAGGGAGCACAACATAAAAAGACACCCATACAGACAAGAAACGTGGAGCAAAAGTTGCAAAGTTCATTGATTAAAGAAAAAGAAACCGGCCATAGGTCGGCTCGGTCCAAAAAAGGCAAAATACAACAAAACAAAAGCAACACTGAAGAAGAGATCAGGCAGTCGGCTCGGGAGGGTCGGCAACAACAGCAGTTCGGGCCGACCGAAGCCAAGCTCCAGCCTTGGAGTCCCTTCCGGGTCAAGCGAGTCATAGGTGAGGCCAACCGTGAGAAATCCAAAATGAAACGTCTGTAATAGCCCGCAAGTCCAAGGAAGCTATGCACATCGAAAACACTCTGTGGACGCAGCCACAAAGAAACAGCAACAAATGGAAATATTTTGTAAATCTTTTTTATGACTTCAAGGCTAAAATTGAATAACCTTTGTATGTTGGGTCAATTTGTAATTATGTGTGTTATATATTCTGGATCCTTTTAATGATATTAACCTGTAAGGTCAATGTGAAAGAAATGACTATGTATTTAACCTTTTATGTGAGGTTAATAGTTTTTATTCCAAATACTCTTGTATTCTTTAACTCGGCAGTTGTAAAAACATTGCATATCCCTTATGTATACGGGAAATAGCGCATGTATTATTTTTCCTAATTATATGGTTTTAAATAACTACCCATTATCCGGACCGGTGTGACCTAGATAATGGGTTAGTGGTAGTCATGTTCAGTTAACTAACAAAGTCCCTTCGTCTTTTATAAGAGACGTTTGGAGACTTTTATCAATTATTGTGAACATCAGTTGAACCACTATTTATACTTGTTCTTTTTATCGAAGAAATCAGCTTCTTCTTATCAAGTATCCATTCGTCAACATGTCTAATTGGGATCAACCTCTTCCTTTTAATCCTCCTGTAGATTGGGGTGTGTTTTCAACAGAAAGGGTTATTGTTAGAATGGATTCGCCTCCAGATCATTCTAATATTAGGAGATCTTCTATTAAGGTAGGTTTCATGTTTCCCTGGGTGAAAGATGAACCAAAAACCCTTCTTCTGGATTCCCTTCTCTCTATCGACTATAGACCCATGCCTTTCACACTGACTGGGACGTTTAGAAAAACTGATATAGAGAATCATGAAGCCTTATTTGAAAGGGCTAAAAATCAGCGTTTCTATTGGATGAAAGTGATTCACGAACCACATTATCCAGATGGTTTTGATCATGTTTTTCCTAACCTTCCTTTTCTCCCAGTAAATCCTGACTGGTTTCAGGAAATTGATAAATTGAGATTTTTCCAATTCCCTTCTCATTCACATGTCTGGCCTATTGTTCCATCTCCTGCTGATGAAATCAGAGCAAAAGAATTGCTGGCAGCTTTTGCTTTTCTGGATGTTCATGTTCTGGAAAAAGAAATTCCATATTTCAATTTTTTATGGGCTTGTGAAACCCTTCAATCTTGTGCTAATGAAATGATTTCTCCTTATCTGATAGCATTCCTAGCATCTTTGCCTTTAATTAGGCTTTGGATGCAGAAAAACACATCTGCTTATTATGACCCATTCTGGGCTGACTATTATTGTCAGTATGACAAATTAGTAACCCTTCATAATAAGATTTTGAACCTTGAAGCACCACTGTGGATTCCTCAACCCAATTCCCCAAGGGGGGTGTATACCAGATACCAAATTCGATAGAACAAATATGAGGCTAAGAGGAATAGGCTGCTGGCCAAGGCTGAAGAACATGTCAGAGTGATGAGGCCTTTGATGATGAAGAAAATGAAGATGGATGCAGAAGCTGAGATTAGGAATAGGGAATATGAATTCTTAACCTTTACTTAGTCAAGATTTCATGTTTTTGTAACCTGGGGTTTCCCACATTATCTAGAAATTATTAATATTGATAATGCTGGGAATCCCATTGTACCTTAGTCCTTACTGAGTGTTTTGTGTAAAGACTTTTATGAAATGGAACATTTCCTTATTTTATGGAACTTTATGTAATTCTTTTAAGCATCTATTGTTTCCCATGGAGAAGGAAAATATGCCTTTAAGTACTTTCCATTAAGTGTCCTTTCATGGGCTACACCTAATAAGGATTCTAAATGGTATGCCCCTCCTCTAAGGATTTTAAGTATACGAAATGGTCCTTCCCAATTAGGTGACCATTTGCCAAATTTTCCTTTATGTTTGCCATCAAATGGTAAGATTGCTTTCCAAACTAGGTATCCTACTGCAAAGGACTTTTCATGTACTTTTTTATTGTAAATCCTCTCCAGTTTCTTCTTCTGAGCCTGTATGTTATTTAAGGCATCCAATCTTGACTCTTCTAGTCTATCAATTTCTCTATACATAGCTTCTTCAAAGTCAAAATTTTCCGGATCATAATGCTTAGCTATTCTATGAGACAGTACATCAATTTCTACTGGTAGTACTGCAGCTTGTCCATATACTAACTCGAATGGTGTAGCCTTTGTACTTTCTCTTTTGGAAGTTCTATAGGCCCAAAGAACTCTTGGTAGTAGTTCATGACATTCCCTTGGATTGTCCTTAACCATTTTTGATAAAGTGTTTTTTATTATTTTATTGGTTGATTCCACTTGTCCATTGGCTTGGGCATAATATGGAGATGAATTCAAAATTTTCTCACCAAATTGGCTAGTATAATCAATAACTTTCTTACCATTGAATATTGAGGCTTGATCAACAGTAATAGTTTCTGGAACACCAAATCGACAGAAAATAAACTGCTCAATGAATGCTATTACTTGTTCTTGAGCCACATTCTTGAAAGGTATGGCTTCTGTCCATTTGGTAAAATAATCTGTAGCTACAATTATGAATCCATGTTGTAATGATAAATGAGGATAAATTTCACAATCATATCTATTGCCCAACCTCTGAATGGCCAAGGTTTGACTATGGATTGTAAAGGATATGCTGGTACTCTTTGAATAGGTCCATGTTGCTGGCATTTTTGGCATCCTTTTGCATAAGTAATACAGTCTTTTCTTATAGAAGGCCAACAATATTCATATCTTTTTATTAGCCACTCCATTTTTTCTTCTGACTGGTGGGAGCCACATAATCCTTCATGTATTTCCTCCATCACTGTCATAGTTTGAGGAGAATTGATGCAGAGTAACAATACTTCATCTGATGATTTTCTGAACAATTCATCCTCTAATATGACATAATTAATAGCCCTTTGTTTTATTGTTCTGTTAGTTTTCTCATTAGGGTTATTTAGGAACTTTTTAATTGGTTCCCTCCAATCCATTGACAAAGTGTTTCCAATAGTATTTCTTCTCTGTCGACAGAAAAAGGTAAGAATCTTTTTTGGACTTTGATTAGTCTGTCCTTTTGTCCTTCTGGAATCCTTACTCTAGAAGCAATTTGTGCCATTTCATTGGCCTCACTATTCTCTATCCTAAATATATGTTTGAATTGTATTTCATCAAACCTGGATATGAGATTTTTAATATTTTCCCATTGTATATTTAACAATGGATGTAGGCATTTATATTGCCCTGTTACCTGTCGAATCATTAACTGGGAATCTCGTGATACCAGCAAGTGCTTTATATTTAGGTCTAAAGCCATTTCCAATCCAATAATTAAGGCTTCATATTCAGCTTGATTATTGGATAATACCTTATTCTCATCCAATTAGAATGAAAATTGCAGCATCTTTCCTTTAGGAGTTGTGAAAACTATCCCAGCTCCTGCTCCTTTTTCATTTTTAGATCCATCAAATGATAATTTCCAGGATTTTATATCCACCATATGAATTTCAAAAACATCTTCTTCTAGGTGAATATTTGGATGATCAGCTAAGAAATCTGCTAAAGCCTGTCCTTTTACTGCCTTCTGGGGAACATATTGGAAACAATATTCCACCAAAGCCAATAACCACTTTCCTTGTTTACCTTTTAGAATAGGTCTTGATAAAATATATTTAATGACATCTGTTTGTGCAATAATATGCACTGTCGATGGTAACATATAGCACCTCAATTTTATAGCAGAAAAGTACAAAGCAAGACATAACTTTTCTATTGAAGTATATCTTGTTTCACAATCATTTAATTTTCTACTGAGGTAAAAGATGGCATGTTCATGACCTTCCTTATTGTCTTGTGCCAATAAACTGCCAATCGACTGATGCCCTGCTGATATATATACAGCTTTAAAGGTTTGTCCCTAATAGGAGGCATCAACACAGGAGGTGTAATTAATGACTGCTTTAGCAACTCAAATGCCTTCTGATGCTCGTCATTCCATCTAAAATCCTTTTGGGATTTTAACCTTAATAAGGGTGAGAATGCTAATATTTTTCCTGACATGTTTGATATAAACCATCTTAAAAAGTTAACATGTCCTAAGAACTGATGTAGTTCTTGTTTAGTTGTTGGAGGTTGTGCTTTTATGATTGACTTAACTTTTTCTTTGTCAACCTCTATTCCTTTTTGGTGTACCAAAAATCCTAGAAAGTTTCCTGTGCAAACCCCAAAAGCACATTTCAAGGCATTCATTTTCAGTTGGTATTTTCTCATCCTTTGTAATGTTAGTTTGAGATGTTTTATGTGGTCATCAAAAGTTTGTGACTTGACCACCACATTATCAATGTACACTTCCATGGACTTTTCTATTAGATCATGAAAAATAGTGTTCATTGTCCTTTGATAAGTAGTTCCTGCATTCTTCATTCCAAATGCCATCACTACCCATTCAAATAAGCCTATGTATCCTGGACATCTGAAGGCTGTTTTATGTGTATCTTCGTCTGCAATGAAGATTTGGTTATAGCCGGAATATCCATCCATAAATGATAAATATTTATGTCATGCAGTTGCATCAACCAAATGGTCTGCAACAGGCATGATATATTCATCTTTAGGAGATGCTTAATTCAAATTTCTAAAGTAAATGCATATCCTAACTTTTCCATTTTTCTTTATAACTGGAACTATATTTGAGATCCATTCCACATATCTTACAGGTCTAATGAAATCAGTTTGAAATAATTTTTGCATTTCTTGTTTTACTCCTTCTTGTACCTCAGGTGTCATTTGCCTTGGAGTTTGTTGATAAGGGATAAAATTTCCTTTAATAGGAATCTTATGTTCTACTAATTGCCTATCTAGCCCAGGCATGTCACAATAATTCCAAACAAAACAATCCTTAAATTCAAGCAGTAAATACTTCATATGACCTTTCAATTCATTAGGTAAATTGGCACATACATAAAGTATTTTGGGATCATCTAATGATCCCACATTAAAATCTCCAAAGGATCTTGAACATCAGCTTTCAAATAATCAAGTTTGGCAGGTGCAGACTTTAAATCTTTCATAGCTAATTCCTTTATGGTCATAGGACTGTCGTCAATGACACAGTCTGCCCAATTACATGAGATAGGAATACTAGCTTCTAACTTTTTACATATAACATAAGAAAATAGCCTCTTGAAAGTGGCTGCTACTATAGCTGATTCTGGGAGTTGGCTATTATGCATCTGGAAACTTTATGTCCTGGTCTCTAGGCCTTGAGATAATATTAGGCCTGGTGAAGTCTTTGCTGATCTCCTTAAAACCTTCTTTGATGTATTTGAGGAACTGACTTTCAGTAAGAGTAGCTCCACTTGACTTGACCTGTTGATCCTCTACTTTGATAGGCCATAGGTCTTTATCATAAAAACAAGCTTCTGCATTGTTAGTATCAGCCTTGAAAGGTTGTTTATCAGCCCATTGAACCTCCATTTGTGGCTTCAGGAAAATCAAAGCCTGATGTAAAGAAGAAGGCACACAACTATTTATATGAATCCAATCCCTGCCTAACAAAGCATTGTAATTAGAGCTGGAGTCAATTACAAAGAATTTTGTGTTCATTCTTCTGTTCCCCATTTGCAATTGCAAAGATATAACACCTCTAGCAGGTGAACATCCTCCTGCAAAGTTTCCTACTGTAACTTTAGTAGGAATAAGGTCTGCCTCTGTTTTATTCAATGTTTTCATTAATTTGAAGGGCAGAATGTTGACAATTGCTCCATTATCAATCAAAACCTTGTTAACAGGTTTTCCATTGATATGTAATTTCATGTATAGAGGCTTTAAGTGTCTAGTTGAATCATTAGTTGGAGATCTAAACTTTACACTTTCTTCTCCTTTTGAGTCCTTTTCTATTTCAATTAATATTTTTGACGAATCCCTTTCTGGAGACTTATTATCAATCTTTACTATTGACTCAGTTTCATCTCTAACATCCCCTTCCAAACTTAGGGGTTGATTTGGTTTTGCTTGAAAAGATTTGGGTAACACCAAGATCATGTTGCAAGAGAACTTACCTGGAGGTATTGACCCAAACTGGATGGCCTCTAAGGCCTGTCCGAATCCATAGATTTTTGAGAATCTATTTCATCTTTATCCTCTTTCAAATCTTCCTTGATGAGATCTGAGTCATCATCAGAAACCATGAGGTCATCATCTCCATCTTCGTCTTCATCTAACACCTGTTTGAATTCAGCAATCTTTTGTCTGAGACGTTTCTTTAATTCAGCCTTTTGTTCTTTGATTGATAGAATTGGTACAACAGAATTCTTTATATTCTCTTCCTTTCCTCTGTCGACATGAACTTCTCTAGGCTGAACTATAATCCCTTGATTTGAGTTTGTTAGCCTTTTGACAGATATTGGCTTTTCCTGTTTCCCCCCAGTTTCACATCCTTGTTTGGCTTCTCTTATCTGTTGTGATGTTTCCCCAGGTGGTCTATTCCAGACCAAAGGCACTGATTGCCTTGAAATTTTGCTAGCCTTATGGTTTGGCCAATGAATTTGTTATTGTGGCAATCCCAACTTTGGATAATCATTTCTCTTTTCTCTTTCTGAAAACTTTCTTTGCAGTTTTCTTTTCTGAGTATTAGTAATGGGTATGAATTTCCCATTGACTGTGAATTTTGGATGTTTTACATCTTCCCACATCTGATGCTTTACATTTGGTGGTATCACCATTCTCCCTTGGTAACCACCTCTCATAAATGAACCACCTCTTCCTGGTCTTGCAAACCTATGATAGTGGTCTCTTCCTCTTTCATACACATTCCTTGGAGGAGGCATAGTTTCCATGCTTGATTTCCCTGGTAAAGCGGGCATTACTGACTGTCCCTTGAACAAAAAAGGGCCATCATCTTCCCCATACCATTTTGTCGACTGGGATGGAATAAAGATACCTGGATCTTCACCTTCAAATATTAATTTTGGACCTACATATATTTGTAAGTCATTGTCCCCCATTGTGTTGAATCTTATGGCACTTTTGGCATAGGTTCCATTATATTCTTTTCCATCCATTACTGCTTCTCCTGTTTTGATTTCTTCTTCGCATCTTAGACAAAAATAATTCTCAAACTGTCTTTTGGTATGAGAATCTTCATCAGTGTCCATATGCTCACTATCTTCTTGTATCTGCCTTTCAATTTGAGAAGCTAACTTTCCTTTGTTTAGTCTGGCTGTTACCATATTAACATCTATCATTGGGAATGGATCAATGTCTATTTCCATGATCTCTTTATCTCTCTTTGCATATTGCAGCAGGCCTTTTTGAATCAGATCCTGCACACAATTTCGAAATGTTACACAATTATTAGTATTATGTCTAAAAGAATTGTGCCATTTGCAATATTCTTTCCCTTTTCTATCTTTTCTGTAGGAATGACATGTCCTTGTGATAATGTTAAAAATTTTTGATTGAGTAGTTCATCAAATAATTGATCCGCTTTGGATAAGTCAAAATAATAATGTCTATAGTTAGACTGATTCTTTTTGTTTGGATAAGAGGATGGCATGTTCTGAGGCTTTTCAGCCTTTGTTAAAGTATCACAAATCAGTGGTGTTTTGCCAATTACTTGTGCAACATCTATTTCCACATTCCCCTCTATATCATGATAATATGTGCCCATAGATTTGTTTTTTCTTTGTTCTCCTTCCATCAGAATGGCTTCATATCCTATAGCCTTTGATGTCATATCAAACAAATCTCTGAATTCAGTGCCATTAAAGTGCTTTTTGAAATTAAAGTCAAGCCCATCCTGGGCAAACTTTACTATTTCAGATTCTGGAATCAAAAAATTACATTGATTTCTGACCTTTTTGAATCTAGTCATATAGTCTTCAATAGACTCATTTTGTCTCTACTTTATCTTTGCTAAGTCCGCTACAGATATTTCAGGTTGATGTCTATAGAATTGTGCATGGAATTGTTCTTCCATTTCCCTCCATGAATGGATAGAATTTGGAGGTAAGTTAATAAACCATGTAAAAGCAGTTTTCGTTAATGAGTGTGGGAAGAGTCTTAATTTCAAAATCT